>OVBE01013980.1:0-12334 GCA_900406425.1 Iberis pinnata | reverse complement strand
TAATTTATTTTAGTTTTCTAAGTTTTTTTACTTTTAAATTTTAAATTTTTTAGTTTTTTTAATTTTTTATTATATATTCTGAATTTTTTGAAAATTTTAGAATTTTTCGTAATTTTATAATATTTTTATACTTCTTATAATTTTTGAAATTTTTTCTGAATTTTTATAATTTTTCTGAATTTTTATAATTTTTTCTGAATTTTTATAATTTTTTCGAATTTTTTTGAATTTTTTCCGAATTTTTTTGAATTTTTTGAATTTTTTATAATATAATAATTATTAAAATAATATTTTTAATTAAAAATTATTATTTTTTGCCACGTCATCGCCGGAATTACTGTTCCGATAAGCATTTTTTTGGCAGGAACGAAGTTGAAGGTTTAATATGCTAAAATATCAAAATAAATGTTTAAAGTGTTAGTGAAAAAGTGTTAAGGTTTAAGTTGTTAGTGGCTCCCACCTTGAAGGTTTAAAAAGTGTTTTTCCCAATATCTATATCAGTAATTGAGAAGTAAAAAGCCGACGTTGCGCGCTAAGATTAATTCTGGCAAAATATTAAAATTACTGTTGTGTCATTAATAAAAAATTAAATTTTTATTATGTCATTATTAGAAATCGCATAAAATTAATTTTAATTACTTCATTTAAACTAACGGACTTGTGTTTTGTTAAGGAAATCTTACATTATGATATTATCTAGCTTCCTAAAAGAATTAGTTTAACTTAATTTTTACGGTTTCATGGGTGTATAAATACTTTTCTCACGATTTAGTTTTTCCACATGATTAATCGTTTTAGTTTTTTATTTATTTTTTTATTTTGGTTTTGATCTCTCTTTTATTTGTTCGTCTTTATTTTTTTAATTATGGTCGAATTGTTTCCATCATAATTGTGGTCGAGCTCTTCATGACTGAACGAAAATTGAGTCGTAATGCAATCACTAACCGAGAATATGATCCTGTCAATTGATCGTTAGAGGTCTTTATTCCTATTTGTTTTTGCATTACAATTTGAATTGTTTAATTTATGGATATTTCGAACTATTATGTAAGTTACTTTCGATCATAATTTGTGTTATTATACGTTTTTCTTGTTTCTGTATTCTTTTGTTTTGCTTTCTTTTTCGTTTTTTATTCTCTGCATTTTTGATCGAAGTAAAATAATTCATATAGCTTTGTGTTCGTATATTGCAACAATGCCTATTTAGTCAATTATAATAATCTTGGACGTTATAAGCACGATACGTCATCAAAAAGGTAAACAAATTCCATGATATGTCATCAAAAAGGTAAACAAAATCTATGTTATATATATTTTCATGTTTATAGTTTAGTATGGAAACTGTGTTTAGTTTTTTTTTATTATTGTTATTGGTTCACTAATAATAATTTTAGTATATAAATATTGTATTTTGGAATTTTTAATATGTTTTGTTTCTAAATTTTTTTATATGAATCTTTAAATTCGTTTTTTATTGACTCTATGTTAGGTATATAATATATAAGTACGATATGTTATCAAAAAGGTAACAAACTTCTTGATATACCATCCAAAAGGTAAACAAGCTTTTTGTTATATATATTTTAAGTCGACTTATGATATAAATATTTTATTTTGATATTTTCAATATGTTTTGTTTATAAATTTTTTATATGACTTTTTAACTTCGTTTTTATTCACACTAGGTGTCATATATAATATATAAACACAATATGTTATAAAATAGGTAACAAATTTCTTGATAAATCGTCAAAAAGGTAAACAACTTCTTTGTTATATATATTTTAAGTTAATTTCGGGAACAATTGCGTATATTTCATTTGCCCCCGATTTGCTCAATTGCCGCATAGATCTCATCTCCTCTCTCCATGGACAGCTAGAAAAAAATATAATTAATTAAAATATCTATATTAAAATATATAAAAGATATAAGTAAGATATAAATCGATTGTGGAATTGCGTTCGGATTTATGCGATTCCCATCATAGAGAAAACGAACTGTCGTAATCCATATTTTTATTTTGACAATAAGAGAGTAGAAGTTTCTTCAATTTTGAATGAATTCCAATGAGAAATTAAACTTGGTTTCCCTATAACATACAATTAAATAAAACTTGTTATAATATGTTTTTATAAAATATTTATAAAAAAATTATTAAATATAAATTAACTATAAAACAATAGTTTTTTTTATAACCTCTTGATCCATCACAGTGAGAGTGATTTTCTCATTTTGTGATGGACTCTTCCTTAACACAAAAAAATGAAGCAGTTGTTATGGATGAACTCATTCTTTGTTGATATTTTAAAAGAAGTTTAAACGACAACTATTTGATTAAGTTTATATTTATGAAAGGTACATTTCTACCTATTTATAGAAAACAAACTATAGTTCTTGAATTTGAATTTTAAATTTGTATTTTTCGTGTGGTTTAAATTTTGCTTTGGAAAACACATTCTTACACGGATATGACAATACCATTGGTTTGTAAAACACATTCTTACACATTCTTAGTTATTTAATAAGTTTGTGTAATATATTGAAGGGTACTCGTATTCATGCAAGTGTGGAAGGTGATTTGGTTGCTAATTTCGAAAAAAAGTTGGAACATGGTAAAAGTGTTATTATTAATACCTTTAAGGTTGGTCAGTACATTGGTAATTATCGAACAAATCTCAATCCATACAAGATCACCTTTTATTGGACAACTACAGTTACACAATGTTTAACTTTTCCTTCGTCAATCCAAGCCTCTATTATGCTTCTTTTTCAGACATCATATTTGGCAAGATGGATAAACAAATTATGTTCGGTATGGGTTCTCTTGATTATTTAAATATTTAAATTTAAAAATTTTAAGTGTTTATATTTTTTTGGTCAGATGTAATTGGTTATATCACATCAGTTGGTTCTATTGATGAGTTCACTAATTCTTAGAAGACTTCTACTAGAATCGATATTGAGCTATGTGATTTCATGTATGTATTTTATTAATATTTAATTATTATGATATTTTATGTGGTTTTCTGTTTATTATTATGATTATTAATATTATTTTTTTAATAGCGATATTAGGTTAATGTGTACTCTCTGTGGAGGTTATGCTAATCAAGTATTGACATATACCAATCTACATAAAGATGAATCTATAGTTTGTGTTATACGTTTGGCGTGTGTTAAATAATATATTAAATTAATAATTTATTTAATTATACTTGGTTATAATCAAATTATATTTATCTTTGTAAGGTGCATGGAGTATATATATATATACTAAATGAAGGTTCATAAAATGGAAAATATATATATATATACTAAATGAAGGTTCATAAAATGGAAAATATAATTAATTTAGTTGATAATATGGAAAATATTATTTATATATATTTTTATAAATGTATGATATGTTAGTATATATATATATAGAGATTATTGATTGGTTTATTGATATTAGTTCATAAAATGTTAGATATTATTCATGTATCATTATGTTTGATATATTTTAGTTGTATTATGCATTGGGTATTTGATAGTATTTATTTGTTAAGATTCTTTTACTTAATATTTATTTGTTAAGATTCTTTTACTTGCATTATAATATCTTTCAATTTTCATTTTTTTAGTTATACTAAATTCTTTTTCATTTGCCTTATCATAAATACAATATATTCTATAAATTTCGTGAAATCGAATTAGAAAATATACATTTATGTTTATCTTTGACATAAAAAATGTATTATTTATTAATTCGACCTAGATATATATGCATGTATATATATATATACATATTTGTGTGTGTGTGTTATGCATTTTACCTCATCGTTGACATTACTTTTCATTCTTATTAATTTGTTAGCTATCGACCATGCCTCGAGTTTCCATGGGTGTGAGGAATAAGAAGATAACTAAATCATCAATTCGACTGGGTATATATCGTGAGTAATCATATAAAATATAAATTTTATACAAATTTTATAATATTGTATTGTAATATAGGATTTTTAGTATAGTTATAATATTTAATCGTTTATATGAAGGTTCTTCGGTTTCGAATATTTTTTATGCACCACCGACTATAAAAAAATCCTATCATTGGTGAGCACATTGCTTCTTTTTTTATACCTATGATACCAGAAAAGTCTGCTAGATTTAAACGTACTAAAAAGATTAAAGATAAAAGAAGTCGACCAATCAATAATGGTGAAGGTTAGATTTTTAATTTTTATGTGTTGAATTATTATATATTCGTTATATTATTTATAATTATAATCGAATTTGTATGTATTATTGCAGAGCTATTGACCAAGCCAATAAATATAGATGATTTTGTGTGCTTCATTAGTACTGATTCTGAACGAGAATCTGATTCTAAATCAGATAAGGATGATGACATAACTCCTTCTGAGCATATTATAAGTATTAATACTTTTTCAACAGTTGTTTCTGATAATTCTGCTGTTAACAATGGTAATGAAATTCAAGTTATTAATTGTAGTTATATACTTTATTATATATATTATTATTTATTTATTTAATTTTTAATTTTTTTTTTCCTTTATTGAGGTTATCTTGATGATGGTGATCCAACTTATATGTGTTCTGCATGTTGTGCATACATGTGGTACAATGAGCGTATCGGTAAAAGAGCTAACAAAAGTAGTCCTATTTTTAGTCTGTGTTGTGGTAAAGGCAAAGTGAAGTTACCTCTTTTAAAAACTCCACCAAAAACACTGTTGGCTCTTTTATATAATTTAGACGATAGGAGTACTCATTTTCGCGAGTTTATACGTGCATACAATATGATGTTTTCATTTACTTCTTTATGTGGTAAAATTGATCACTCTATAAATCATGGTAAAGGTTCATATTTGTTTCGTATGCATGGAGAAAATTATCATTTGATCGGTGATCTACTTCCTGGTATAGACGAAGACCCAACTTTCTTGTAGCTTTACATACATGATACTATGAATGAGATAGTTAATAGGATATCTACTTATGGGTAAAGTTTACATTATATCTCAATTTGGTTATGTTGTTTTAATCTGATATATCATGATTTTTTTATCTTTAAAATGTAGTAAATGCGCTCCATCAGACAATCTTCGAGTTGCATTGTCATGCTACTGACGAATATGTTGAATAGGCATAGTCGACATGTTCAGGAATTTCGGTATTCTAGAGAACAGTTACAATCGAGTGTTGCTCCATCTAAATTTCGGTTACGATTATCGAACGGTAGGGTTACTGACGGAAGAACTTATAATCTACCTACCGAAAACGATGTTGCTGGTTTGATCCCTGGTGATTTTGAAGCAATGGCTGATAAACGTGATATAATTATAGAGAGTAGGAGTGAAAAATTACAAAGGATTAGCGAATTGCATCCAGCGTATCTACCGTTACAATATCCATTGTTGTTTCCATATGGAGAAGATGGTTTCGGATTGGGAATTGATATAGGTTTTGTTGATGTATCTGGTAGGAAGAGGACAACGATTAGAATGCGAGAGTTTTTCGCTTTTCGTATTCAAAATCGCCATATGAGTCACCAACAATAGTCATGTCTGGTCGTTTGTATCAACAATTTTTAGTTGATGCATTTACTATGATAAAATATAATAGGTTATGTTACATATGGCAAAACCAAAGGCGGTTAAGATCTGATACTTATGCTAGCATATCGGCATCTGCAGATCGTGGTGATTGTGATTTATCTGATCAAAGTAATCAGGTTTATATACCTTCGAATTTTGTAGGTGGAAAACGGTATATGATGCAACATTATTTAGATGCAATGACAACATGCAAATATTTTGGTTTTCTGGATTTTTGTATCACGATAACATGTAATCCTAAGTGGCCGGAGATTAGACGATATCTTGAAAAACACAAATTAAAGATAGAAGATCGACCAGATATCTATTGCAGACTATTCAAAATCAAACTTGATAAGCTCATACACGAACTTACCAAAAATCTAGTTTTTGGTGTTGTCAACAGTGGTTAGTAATATTTTATGCCGCCGTTTTATTTAATTGTGTTATATTTAATAATTAATATCAATAATTTATAATATTGTTTTTAATATATTATTTCAGCGTTGTATACAATAGAGTTTCAGAAACGTGGTTTGCCTCATGCACATATGGTGTTATTTCTTCATCCTGATTCTAAAATTCCGAATGGTGATGCTATCGATAAGATAATTTCAGCTGAGATACCTGATAAACTTTTGGAACCGGAACTGTATGAAATTATTGGTGATACGATGATGCATGGTCCTTGTGGTGAAGCTAATAGATCGAATGTTTGTATGACTGATGGTCGTTGCAAGAAGTATTTTCCGAAGCCTTTCAGTAATGTTACCACTATTGATGATGGTGGTTTTCCCATATACAGACGACGTAATGATGGTGTTGTAGTCACCAAAAAAAGATAGATCTAAATAATAAATAGTCGTACCATATAATAAAAAGCTTTGTATTGCGTTTCGTGCTCATATCAATGTTGAATGGTGCAATCAAACCCGTTCGATTAAATACCTTTTCAAGTATATCAATAAAGGTCCAGACTATGTTAGGGCGTCCATTGGTACTGAGGGTGATGATAACCCTAACACTACTGTTGACAAAATTAAGAAGTACTTTAGTTGCAGGTTTGTCTATGTTTATATTTGTTTTGGTTATTATTGTTTAAAATGTAAATGGTTACTATATGTATGACGTAGTAATTGTATATTTTAATTAATTTTTTTAAAATAGGTATATTTCGGCCTGTGAAGCGACGTGGAGATTGTTTGGATTTCCTACTCAGTTTAGAACTACTCCAGTTGAAAAACTTACTTTTCATCTACCTCATCAACAGCTGGTTGTCTATAATGAAGATGATCCTGTTGATGATGTGTTAAATCGAATGAGTGTTGGTTCTACTAAATTTTTATCTTGGATGGAGTGTAACAAAATTTATCCATAGGCACGTTAACTTACTTATGCAGATTTTCCTACTGAGTTTGTCTGGGTTCTTAAGGATAGAATGTGGAGACCATTTAAAAGGGGATTTGCTATAGGAAGATTGACATTCGGTCCACATGCAGCTGGTGAAGCTTATTATTTACGGGTCTTATTAAAAATCGTCAAAGGACCGATTTGTTTTGAAGAGATAAGGACCGTGGCTGGTGTTGTATATCCTACCTTTAAGGATGCCTGTTATGCATTAGGTTTATTGGACGATGATAAGGAGTATGTATCCGCAATTAATGAAGCAAGTTTATGGGCAAGTGGTAAACAATTGAGGAAGTTGTTTGTTATCATGATGCTTACGAAAAGTGTTCTAACGCCTGTTGAAGTTTGGAATTCTACTTGTGATGTGGTGTCTGAAGACATATTGTATATGCAGAGGAGAATCACCAATAATCCAGGTTTATTCTTTTGCAATTAGATATTGTATACGTTTTATATAACAATGTTATTTGACTTGTAATTTTTTTAAAAAAAAAATTTTCAGATCTTCAGATGTCCCAAGAACAAATTAAAAATTATGCACTAATGGATATAGAACGACTTCTTCGGTTGAGTGGTAGTTCACTTACGCATTTTAAACCTATTCCATATCCAGACGATATGTTAGTTATCGGGACTTTAAACCATCTTATACAAGAAGAGAGAAATTATAATCGTCATGATCTAGCAGCAAATCATGTTGTGTGGCTCGCATAGTTGACTGATGAGCAACGCCTACATTATAATGAAATATTGGCGGCTGTTAATTGAGACAAAGGAAGTTTGTATTTCGTACATGGTTTTGGTGGAACGGGTAAAACTTTCCTCTGGAAAACGCTTGGAGCTGCCATCCGGTCTAGAGGAGATATTGTATTGAATGTAGCATCTAGCGGTATTGCTGCTCTTGTTTTAGAAGGAGGTCGTACTGCACATTCTAGATTTGGAATACCTCTTAATGTGAATGAATTTACCACGTGTTCTGTGGCGGCTGGCTCGGATCTTGCTGAATTAATAAAAGAAGCTAAACTAATCATATGGGTTGAGGTTCCTATGATGAGTAAATACTGTTTTGAAATAGTTGATAGAAGCTTTCGTGATATACTAAAAAGTAATCAGCCTTTTGGTGGTAAAGTAGTTGTGTTTTGGGGAGATTTTAGACAAATATTACATGTTGTCACAGATGGAGGTAGGGTTGAGAGTGTATTAGCTTCGTTGAATTCTTCTTTTTTTTATGGCGTTCTTGCAAAGTATTAACTTTGACTAAGAATATGAGATTGTTATCTGATGGTTTAAGTGATGATGCTGTTGCTGATCTGAACAAGTTTTCTCAATGGATTTTGGATGTTGGAGATGGTAAAATAAATTGTACAACTGATAGTGATGTGGATATCGATATTCCCGAAGATCTTTTGGTTTCTACTAATACAGAACCAATTACATCTATAGTCGATGATGTTTATGGTAGTAGTTTTGTCTTTACCAACGATCCTATGTTCTATCAAGCAAGGGCTATAGTGAGTTCAAGAAATCAGGATGTTGATGTAATCAATGATTATATGTTTTCTCAATTATCGGGTAATTTTATATGTTACTATTTTATACGATTAATAACATAGTTTATGTATTCTATTTTCTAATTTTTATATTTTATTATAGGTGTTGAAAAGACATATTTAAATTCTGATAGTATAGAGCCTGCTGATTGAGGAGAGAATGATGACATGGTTTATTCTCAAGAGTTTTTGAATAGTATAAAGATATCTGGTCTGCCGAAACATTCGCTTACATTGAAGGTTGGTGTTCATATTATGTTACTTAGAAATGTTGATTCTCGGAGTGGTTTATGTAATGGAACAAGATTGATGGTTACACAATTAGCTAATCATGTTATCGAAGCTAGCTTTACATCTGGTAAAAAAGTTGGTCAGAAGGTTTTGATCCCTTGGATGTTCGTATCACATCTGGAAGCACGGTTTCCTTTTAGGATGAGAAGAAGATAGTTTCCTGTAGCTGTTGCTTTCACAATGACTATAAACAAAATTAGGGACAAACGTTAGAGCGTGTTGGGTTGTATCTTCCTCGACCTGTTTTCACCCATGGTCAGTTATATGTCGCATTATCGAGGGTTACGAGACAGACTGGTTTGCGTATACTTATTACTGGTGTTGATGAAAAACCTCAGAAAAAGACTACCAATGTTGTTTACAAAGAAGTGTTCCAAAATATTTGATATTATTCTAATTTTTAAATACTATTTTAATATTACTATTTTCGTATGCTAAACTAAATAACAGTACGATTTTGGTGTTCATATTCTTATTTATCTATTTTGATATATTTCTTACTATAATATAACTAATTGTGATATATAATAACATAAGTCTTATTGCATATGTGAACTTAATTATATTCGTTTTCGTAAATGCTATAATATTCTTATGAATTTGATGTATAATATAATTATAGATATATTATTGATATGTGTTGAAATAATTAATATATCATAAATACTATTCTAACTAATTTTCATTGTTTTATGAATTATTATTTTTAAACATGATTGTTAGTGTATTATTTATTGTTTAATAACGCATAATTCAAACAACCCATATTGTTAGTTGAAAATACTATTATTTTATTTATCTTTATCATTATTATTTAATGATTTATCGTTTATGTTTGTCATTTTATGATTGTTTAGATTGTTTAAAAAAATTTTTTTTATGACTACTCGAATGTGGTTCAGCTACTTTAATATTAATATGTATTTTATTTATTGTAGAGGTGTCTCTTTTTCTATAAAAGCATACCAAAATAATATGTTTTGTTCTATTCAAAATCATATATTTGTAATTTTTAAAACAATGTCTCTCACTTCTAATACCTCTGCCTCTTCATGTGTTCATGATGTTTGTCGATCTCCTGAGATATCATCTACTCGGAAAATTATAATGAATCTGACTGATCAAGAGGTTTGTTTTTTTAATTCAACAAAATTTGTTACTTATATGTATTTCATTTAATTTATTTTACACCGCGTGTTTATTTATTATTAATAAGTATTAAATGTTTTGTAATTACTTTTACTATTTATGAATCAGGGAGATCGATATAAATTTTGTATGGGTGTTCATACAAGTTTTAGGAAGGTGATGGATTATTATTGTGAAAAGAAACTCATATCTTATGATTTAGTCTGATTTCTCTATGAGAACAGGAGGCTCAGATCTACGCACACTCCTCATCCGGTTTTAAAAATTTCTATTATTTTGACATATAACTTAATTAACTTATATTAAATGGGTTTTTAGACTGGTCGTTTTCTTTTTCAATTATTAGCTCATGATGGATAAAGGTGATGAGATCTATGTGGTCTTTGAACAGTTTGGTGGAGGTTTGAACGATTAGTGATTATCTCATTGTAATTTGAAGGATTAATATAATGTTTGTTGTTATTTTAATATTTCTGTACTTCTTTTGATTAATTTAATTATGCAATTCTAAATTCATATTAACTGTACTGTATTTTAAATTTCATCTAATATCGTTTTATATTATGTGTTATAGTACATATATTTATTATATATATAATAATCATATATATATATATTATAACGTAAAAATAAAGTTATGGTAATTATTGCTAAATTTAATGGTTAAGTAATTGCTAAATACGCGACATTAAATTATAAATATTGTATTCTATTTTTAAAAAATTTCTTAACACACGCTATGATATGTCTTTTCGTGTTAATTCATTTCACTATTTACGAAAGAATATTGTATGAGTGTGTGTGAAGTGTTCGTGCTGCTAATTAATGCATGCTTTATGTTTGGTCAAAACGAAATGATAGTATGTTCTGCAATTGTAGGAATGTACATTGAATTGTCTGTATTTTATTAATATGTCAATGGAAACAGAAATTGTATATCATATTTTATTGTGCCGTGTACGTTTAAACTACTGACATAACAATGACTTTTACACATCACACTATGTATTCGTTATTGTATAATGTTAGTGATAAATTACTAATTTATTGTACTCCACAAAAGGCAAATTACGAACACATAAATTTAATTGATTTAACACATTAAAATAACAAAAAATAAAATATTTAAATATTTATATCTTAAGCATGCCTAATAACCCTTAGTTGTTTCGAACCTCTCACGAATTTGGTTCCTATCAAATCAGATGCGGCTCGAGCCAGTATCTTCTTACCATCTTCCATTTCACGTGATAAGTATAAATCTACTCTTTCTAATACAATACCATACTTAATCAAATATTCTGTAAATCCTCCACTAAAGTTTATAACTTCTACGAATTTTAAAGTTGACTTCAAACACTTGTGTGTTATATTTTGATTCCAGTAGTTTTCCAAATCGACGTGAGAACATGTAGCTATAGATGGTCTTTGAGAAACCATAACAAATGACATAGTCTCTAATTCTTCGCAGCTGTTGATCATGCATCTAATACCAATAAACTCGCTCACTTGTATATTTGTCTTTACAACAAGATGTTTTGTTTTCATTGGTGCTTGCAAATAGATCGGATGATCGCTTTCTTGAATCAACTGGATGAGGAATAAACACACTTTCAACTTCTTAGAATATGACATATAGTATAGCATATTACATAAATATGTTCCCATCGAGTTATCATATTCCGTCTCTTTTCCGAAATCCAGATATGCTTCTTTCATCATTTTATTCTCCTCCATAAATTGAAAGTAGTGGAACTTTCCTATATACTTGAGGTGTTGAATATTAGAAATGTTTAGTGTATTATACTTCATAGTAAATTCACAATTCTCGAGTACCAAATGAGTTAGTCGGTTGTTGAATCCGATAATCATCTCAAGATCGATGGTCCAGCAATTCTTAATGGTCAACGACTCTAAAAGAGGAGATCTTGATAGGAAAGACATGATGTAATTGACATTCATCGAATCAAAATATATATATATATATATATATATATATATTTTATAGAATTTGATGTGCATACCTTGATGAGTCAACCCCACAACCTACCATTTTCAATGATTAAAGTGATTTTAAATTATGAAAACTTGCTGGTAATTGAAATATGTTTCTTTCTATCACACCTTCGTTGATTTCTAAGAAATTTAGAATCAGATTTCGTACTTGCTTATAAATTGCGAACTCGATCAATAATTTAATATCTTTTTGATAACTAACCGGATATGAGAAACATAACTCGAAAGTTTTTATATATTGCCCAGAGAATCTCGAAATCCAGTAAACTGTATATTGAATAAATTCAGCCCTAGAGACCAATATGGTTTCTTCGTTGTCTGAA
>OVBE01013979.1:0-12334 GCA_900406425.1 Iberis pinnata | reverse complement strand
TAATATATGGCTTTAGGAGAAGCAACCAAAGAAGCTATTTGGTTAAAAGGAATGGTTAAAGAACTAGGTTTCAAACAAGACATTATTAAAATATTTTGTGATTCACAAAGTGCAATTCATTTAGCAAAGAATGGTGGTTTTCATGAACGTACAAAGCACATAGCAGTTAAATGGAATTTCATCAGAGATGCAATCACAGAGAAAAGCACAGAAGTGATCAAGATTCACACAAGTTTGAACCTAGCAGATCTACTTACAAAGAGTGTACCTGGAAAAACCCTTGAAAAGGGTTTGGTGGCTCTGAAGGTAGTTACCTAAGCAACCAGCTCTGTCTGCGTCGTGTTCTTATCGTGTTCTCACCTCGCAGACAACAAAGAAAAGAAGGGGTCAGAGGGATCTATTTCAGAAAATCAATATCAGAAAAGAATCGTTTTAAGTTAAGGAATATTATATCTTTTACCTGTTGTTTTAGACCTGAAGTTTCCTGGTCTTGAAGTCTCCAGATCTATCTCGGATTAGCATTCATCTCTCGGATTTACATGCAGAAAAGAGGAAACAGAAAAGTCAGATCTTTTGATATTCAAAAATGAAATCAGAAGGTAAAAGTTTTGAGTTGTGGGTTTTATACCTTTTGGGTTTTTCGTTTGAAATCGTCAGATCTGAGCTTCTAAAGGACATGAAAGGATCATCTGAGATTCGTTTGGTATTTCTCTCTTGAACTCTCATATCTCAGTACATGCAAGACAGGGAAAAAGCGAGTTAGTCAGGAGAAATAAGTTTTAAGAGCTAAATGTTAAAAACAGAAGGAACTTACCAGTTTTTTTATCTCTAAGCTCGATCTATCTCTAGGAAGTAAGCTTATGTGCTAAGCCTCGCATGCAAAAGAAGAAAAGGGTTTAGATCAGAGTTATCAAATAAGTTCAGACGAAAGAATGGAAGACAGAGGGTCAGAAACTTACCGAGACGTTTAGAGATCTGTTGATCGGAGAAGAAGGCGGTTGAGTTTATCACAGCAAAGTCGGAAAACTCTTGAAGAGTTTTTTGGTCTGAGAGAGATTGAGCTTTCTCTCTCATCTGTCTGCGTAGTGAAGGTGAAGAGTGAGAAGGAAATTAGGTAAAATGAGAGATAAGGTGGAGAATGAAGGGCTTTTATATCTCTGCATTAAAACCTAATGGGCTTGCAAGTGGGCCTGCGAAGTTGGTACAGGAATCATTTAGAGTCTGGGCTTATTAAAATTCTTCAGAAGCCCAAAAGTCTGTTATATAAATCCAGTCCAACAGAATCTGTTATGGATTAACAGAGAGATTTACTTTTCTTCTTCTTCTTCCTATCGTCGAAGTTCTTCTTGAGTAGAAGCCATTGAAGGCATTGGCGAGAGCTTCCAAGATTTGCTGCAACTTCTTCAATTCACTCCAGATTGGTTACATCTATTTCTCTATTGTTGTTTCTTTTGCATTTATACAAGAAATCATTAGAGTTTTAGATATCTTTCAAGTTCTTCAAGTTGTAACTTGTAAACTGTTGTGTTAATCACAACTAAATCTGTTCTAGTGGATTGGAGAGGATAAATCTCTCCCCCAGAGGTACCTTAAGTGGGAACTGGGTTAACAATTCATTGTTTAAGTTTCTTTTACAGCGTAACTTGTCAAAAAAGTAACATAGAAAAACCTAACAACAAACCTTTAAATTATTTGAAACATTAAACACTGATATTCACTAGGATTCTTTTACATCTCCTGCATCATATTAGACTAGTATTGCTTTGTTTGAAAAATGAAGATATTTATTCTTTACAAACTTGTACATATTCAACTTCAACACACTTAATGACAACCTAATCTAAAGCAAGAATCAGATCAACTAAATAACAAAATATGCATTGTTTACGGTAAAATCCAATTATCTAGAACAACAACCATAATAATCATCTTATATGTTGCTATCATTGAGAAGTAGTAAATTAAAAAAATTGGATGTAAAGAATTCATTCTTAAATGAAGAATTGAAAGAATCAGTTTACATATCCTCTCTATTTGTCTATATGTACTCAAGGCTCAGACATCATCTATTTGTTGTTCTATGTTGATATGTTGATGACATGATACTAACAAGAAACCGTGAGAATTGGTACAGTAACTACTTTACATTCTCAACACTCAAATTTCTATGAAAACTATTGGACCACGTCATTATTATATAGGTGTAAAGGTACACTTTCACAAAGATTGTTTGTTCTTGAGTCGAACTTAGTATGCTATTGATCTCCTAATTGCATCAGGAATGACATATTTTGCTTCTATACCTATTCATCTGCCTCTTCAGCTTGACAAACTATTCGATTCAACATAACCATTTTCTGATCCCACATACTTTCAAAGCTTGGTGGGAAAACTCCATCTGGCAATTTTCTGTATAAAATAAATACACACACCAACTATATTAAACTTCAATCTTTAAAAAAGGATCTTGAACAATTTGAAGGAAACTTTGGAAATAGAGAATGAATATGCATTCAAAAAAATCTCAACCTTAATAAGTTATAGTAACAATGATTAGGCAAGATATCATCAGGCTGGCTTTGAGCCCAAAAAGACAAAACTTGGGCATGCGGCTTTCATATTGTTAAATAAAATACTGGCCCTTAACTACAAATGATTTCTTTTAGTCTAGTGGTAGAACAACTTATAGATCCTCTTTGGGTGATAATTCCTTTGTAGTTTATCTTAGAAAAATTCGATTCTTCACTTAAGGTCCTAGCACTTGCTCAAGTAAATGAACAAGTGGCTCACAACTCTCTGATTGTCAAACACACAATAACCTCATTGCAAGAAGCAAATAGTTTCACCAAATCTCTTCTTCAAGTGTCATTTTTTATCACGCCGTCTAAAATTGATGTTAGTTTCCCACCAAACACAAGTTTAAAGGTATATTGGAAAACATAGTATTATGTCTCAAACAAAAATTCAACTGTGTAGCAACGATATTTGGATCAAGTGCCGGTCTGGATCTAAATAGCGCCTAAAGCGTAATTAAAATTTGATGCCCTAAATTCGATATACTCAACCACGATACCAAAGTGTTTCTAATAAATTTGGTTCCTTAAAATGTATATAAATTGTGGCGTCTAAAGTCCTTACTTTACGAGCTTTAGCTCAGGACCACCCCTGCCACCAACAAAACTAGAAGACGAAGACCATCTCGGCTGAACATACGTCATCTTCAATCTTCTCCTTTAACAATAAAAAAACAGATCAATACACACATAAAATGAACATGAGCTCTATACAACCAATCAAGCTCATCCAAACAGCTCAATAATCGTTATGCTATCGATTTATATTTTGATTACATGTTCTTTTGTCTTCTTAGAGGATATAATTTTTTCGTCTAATCTTTTGATTATAAAAAATCATTATAAAGGCTTTCAAGTTGAATAATTATCATAAAATCATTTTTGTCTTCAAGCTCACATATAGCTTTCTCTACTTTCAAGATCAACCGTTCGATAGTACAAGTGTAAACTCGAGAACTGCTTTGTGTAACCACTGATGCAACTTGAGAAATTTCGGGAGGTTGATCACTCAAAAATCTCTATTAATTAGCGGGTTTCATAATGATGTTGTAATGCGTTAGTAAAAATTTTCAGATTATAATGGGAACTAAAGGTGGAATTATTATCCGGATCCGAGATCCTATCTGAGTTTTGCCCGATAAACTCTGAAAATTAGGATATTCGTGGAGTCCGAATTTGGATATTAAAATTATTAGGTTTAGATATCCATATCTGACTTATATATATTTAATATATTTAATTTTAATATATATTATGATAATATATATATATATATATATTTAAATATATAATATGTTTTTAATAAAAAAAGTTAATATTTTATTTTGTATTATTTTAAAATTTATAAAATTTTATTTCCACAAAAATAAATTTAAATATAGTTTCATAATGTGTTTTATATTTTTAAGAAATTTTTAAAAATCTCAGTTTTTTCTTATAATGTTAACTTCGGATCTGGATCCGAATATCTTGAAAAGCTCTGGTTCGTTCCACCCCTAGTAGGAACAATCTAATGTTTTATAAAACCTTGAGTAATATGTATTTTTAAACTAGTTTCAATGTAAATTTGCTTGAATATAGAGCCCTAATTGAAAGTATGGACTCCATTATCACCCTAATTGACTCGGTTGTAAGATGCAGGATTCAGAGCCTAAGGTCTTCTTCTCCAGGGATGGATTCTGTGATTCGCTCACTAAATGGCAATCCAGCAACTTCCACTTACTGCCACATGTTTCACTTAAAGCTTCAAACTCTGCGTCTGACCTTCGAAAATTGTTTCCTCCTCACTCTTCACTCATTCACTTAAAGCTTCTCCTACATGTAATGCATGGGCTATAGTTATCATGATTTGGGCTAACAATTATCCTTCGGCATGTAGAAATTTAAACTCTTCTGAGGCCTATGGGTCTTCTTTTTGTTTCTTTTTATAATATAAGAAAACATTATATAAAAAAAAAAAGAGAATTAGTTAAAAGGCCTTTTTTCCTATATTTGTGGAATTAAACTTTTGTTACACAAGTTTGTAAAACAAAACCTTTATCAAAATTTAAGTCTCTTTTACCCTTAATAATTTAAAACAAAAAATTTAAATCGTTTTGTAGATGAAATGACCGTTCCAGGCCAGAATGGACGTTCCAAAATGTTCCAGGAACTTCCTGAGACATTTTGGAACGACCGTTCCAGGCTATAATGGTCATTCCAAAATGTTCCAGGAATTTTCTGAGACATTTTAGAACGACCATTCCAGGCCAGAACGGTCGTTCCAGACCATATTGGTTGTTCTATGTTTCTTTATAAATACTATTAAAGTTTTCGGTTTTGATTGGAAATGTAGGTGAATTACGTTATAGTTTTGAGTTAAATAATGATGTCATTTGGTTTGGGCCCTTTCTTTGATCCTTCATATTTTTTCATAATAATATGGCCAATTGTTTTGGCTGAAGCCGTCCTAGAGAATTTGTTTTTTCTTTGAAAGAGCACATGTATGTTCAACAACATACTTGTTGATTCGAAAATATGATGATCTAGCTAGACACTCTGCACGAATTCTCCAATTGCAAAACTGATCTTTGCACCGTAAACACCAAAAACGAGTACAAGATTTTGCAACTCTATAATCAAAGTTATACTTCATAGCACATAACTTCATTGTCTTTATCAAGTCTTCCTTGTTTTTGAAAAGTTGATCTTTTTTTATACAATCAATCACTCCAATCTTTTGATTTTCACAAAAAACAAATTCGGACATCAACTGATTATCGCCACTAACTTCAACATTAGGAAGATATCTCTTCAAATCATCATTCAATCTAGAGTTACTTACATATTATGTTGGTAATTGGGGCTTATTATCAGCATCTTCTTCGTCAACTGAATCTCCTGGCGGTTTATTCAAATCAAATTTCATCTTACTCTTTTGATCATCACTGTTACGTTTAAATGTCACACACAAACACATCGCATTCTCTTTTTTGAAAAATCTAAACAAATGTTTAACTTGACGATCATTTGTGACAATTACTGGTGGAGATTCTAAGTGATCAACCAACCCAAAAGGAGAGTAACTGATTTCCAAATAGGTCGTGCCCAATCCATATTGAAGTCTTCTACAACCATTTTCTTCATCTCCTGCAAAGTAGAATTAGGGGGTGTTATTGGTTATGGTATTTTAATGGATTTATAAATCCATGAGAATCTGAAAATTTATAGATTTTGAAATACCATGATTTATGCTTGGATTTGGTCCTTTGTGTTTTTAACTTTGAAATCCTTACAAATCCATTAAAATACAAAATGGAATTTAAAATCCAATATCAAAACATTAAACGAATAACACTAGATTTCTATTAGAATTTACAAATCATTAAACCAATAACACTTGATTTCATTTATAATTTACAAATCATTAAACGAATAACACATGATTTTGCATGGATTCAAAATCCATTAAAACTCTATAACCAATAACACCCCCTAATTTTACAAACTAATCATTCTACCACATTTCAGTTTATCAACGATGAATCTCTAACAATTATTGTCAAAAAATCTCTATATACCAATGTGTATCATATTTTCCTACCAAATAATAATCAAGAATAGTTTTTACAAGATATTTTCACATTCTACATATATACTAGAATTCCATAATACTTTTCATAGTAGCGTATAAAATTTATTCCATAATTATGTATTTTAAACGTGCATATTCTAGAATTCCTATTCTATACTACGTATTTTTGTATTCTAGAAAATATATTCCAGAATAAATGGATACAATAAAAAATATATTCCTAAACACGTCATATTCTAGAATATTTTTTCTAGAAAGGTTCATATTCTAGAATAGATTTTCTAAAACAAGTCATATTATAGAATTCTAGAATAGATTTTCCAGAACATGTCGTACTATGGAATAGATTTTCCAGAACACATCGTATTATGGAATAGGATTTCCAGAAGACATCATATTCTAGAATAAATTTTTCAGAAGACTTCATCTTCCTAAAATCACAAATCGATTAACTCAAACATCAATTTCGTTTTTTTCCATTAAAATCACTAGAATCTAAGAAAAAAGTAACACTCCACAATATCGTTTATGTGATAGGTAAACAAGTAAGAGGTAGATTATGTGATAAGAAACTAAACAAAGTCACCTTTAAATATCAAAACATTAAGAAAAGAGATAAACAAAATGAATATGCACGTATATGAACTTACCTTATATGTCAACTTTGATCACTACTTGATGTTTTTCTTTGTGGATTCTGATAAACGATTCCTATGGATATATGTTTAGAGAAACTTAGATATGAAAGCAGAAGGAAAAAAACACAGAGAAAAAAAAAGAAACGTTGAATTTTTATAGAAAATTAAATATAGTTACTAGAGAATATTTTATAAGAAATATTATAGGAATATAAATATATATGAATAAAGAAAAGGACATATTAGGCATAAATTGACTTGCTTAAAAAAAGGTTAATTCCACAAACATGGAGAAAAAAAACCTTTTTAGCTAAATTTCCAAAAAAAAATTTGCTTGAATTTGGTTTGTTGTACTTACCGTTTGACCCTAGTAAATTTTTTGTTCAAATCCAAATATATCAATTAACTCATAATATATATATTAATATAATATAACATTTTTTATCTTAATTTTGCTAACTATGACCCCAATGGAAATTAATTATTGATCCACCCATATTTCTATTCATTTTTATAAAAAATAATAGAAATAATCACGTTTTTTTCACATTAAAATATTTGAGACAGTGTCTTGTTCACCATTATATGATATGAGTTCACTAATATAACAAGGATTAGAACACACATATATAATTAACTGTGTAATATATTAGACATTTAATTTTGAAAGCGTATAATATTAATATGGTATCAAATTTTGATCCGATCCATAGGTATGACCAAAATTTGGTTCATTATTACCCAAATAACTTGAGGTTAACTAGATATATTATTTTTGGAGGAAAGTATTAGAAATATGATATTTCACGCAAAAAAACATAAAAGACAGAATACTATTATATAAGAAATATAAGTTAATTCACACATTGTCAATTAGTTTTGAGTTTGAAGTTCATAATCATAACATTTGGTTCATTTTGATTGGTTCTTTCGATTTTCAAGAATTTCATATGTAAGAATTTAAGATCTATTCAAGTACTTTAAAGTTTGGTATGGTTTCGATTATTCAGGTAATAGAGTTTGATATCCATTTGGAAATTCTTTCATTTGGTTTAGATATTCGTTTGGGTATTTCGGTTTTTACTAGATTTTTCACCAAAATTTTTTAATACTAATAAAATTTAGTTTTGTTTATACGTGAAGTAATTTAAGTATATGTTGTTCTATTATTTTATATTTAATTAAAATAAAAATTTTGTGAAATTTAATTAATTTAGATAGTTCAATTCAAATTTAATTCTAGTTATTCTAGTAATAGATATTGATATCCATTATGAAATTGGTTTGCATTCGGAATACAATATTTCGATCTGGTTTGATTCTTTAGATATCGTTTATTTTTTAGTCCTTATTTTGTGATTTACATTTTTGGTCATATTCATTCTTTAAAATCACTAAACGTCTTTTCTTGTAAACGAGGAGACGTTTTCTCTTCTTATATTTTATTGTATGATGAATGTTGGATATTCAAATGACAACACCACCTAATTACCTATAATCGTGACCATTGACCAACAACATATACAACATGAACTAGACCATTCCTACCACATTAATGTTTTGGACATATAAATTTGTTTGATATTTCATTAAGTTACTCTTTGCACATTATGAAGTTCAGAAAATATAGAACACGTTGCTTTTAAAACACACATAATTAGCGACAACTCATTTCAATAATTAATCAAATACACAATTATCAACGATAAACTCCAAAACAAGCAAACTGAAACTAAATAGATAAAAAGACATAATTTATCTCCCTCTCTAAGCGTGCCGTTGAAAAAAAAAAAAGAGCCTCTTCATCGTCAGATTCGGACCGGTCCGGCGGCTCTCACAGCGCCGGGACTGGTCCCTTTGTCTTTTCCTCTTAGTTTTCGTCGCCGCATGCGGCTTTTTTCTGGTGGTGGTAGATCTGAAGACGCTCGGGTTTTGGATCATCTCCCTGCTTCTCTTCTGTCCTTGGACTTCAAGTAACGGTCGCCTCTTTGTTGGTTCATGCTGGTTCCAGCGGTAGGTAGTGGCTCCGGTTGGGGTCTCCTGTTAGGCACTAGTGGTGAAGGTTTCACTAGACACAGGTTTAGGCATCGGAGGTTTCTTGCTCGATTCGTTTTCCGGTGAGCAGTTGTTCCTCCATTCAATCGGCGTCGTTTCAGGTTCTTAGGGTTGGTTGGGGTGTCTCGGCTGCCTTGGTTGCTTGGGTTCCTTTGGGTTGTTTTGGATATGCCTCCCTCTTTTGTGTCTAGGTGTGTTTGTGTTAGTTTTTATTGTGGGTTAGTCTGAATTGTGGTCTTAGACTTTAGGATCTGAGACATGGTTTTGTTTTTTTTGGTAGTTTTCTTTGTTGGTGGTGTAGATCTTGGGTTGGTCAAGTGTTTTTCTAGTCTGGGCTCTAATATGTTCTTGTCTTTTCTATGGCTCTCTCGCCTGCTCCCTCTTTGTCTCTGTATCCAACTCCATGATAGTATGCGTCAAGCATTTCCAAGACACTCAGAGATAGTGATCCCGTTTGTTATCCTGGTTCATCGGTCGTCCGTGATAGGCTTCCGTGTAAGCTTACTCTTTCAGTTGCAGTGTTTGACGTGTTCTCGTCGGTTTCGCGCGGAAAATATATTCTATTTGGTTTGGGTTTGTGAGAGTGACCTGAGCGGTTTCGAATTTTTAATGAGCGCTTTTGGTTGGTTTTTTCATAGCTTCTGGAGGTGTTTGTACCTGCCGGTCTTAGTGTGGCTTTTCGTTTCCCAAATTTTCGGATAAAGTCTCGGTTTCTAATGTTGTAATTTTCTGTTTCATTCAATAAAGACGACAAAAAAAAACTCCAAAACAAGTGATTGCAGCCTTATGAATTCATTAGTTTATTCAAAATTAGTAGCTAGTTCTCATAATGCACGTTTTTACTATACTAGTTTTCTGGTGAGATAAATATCAACGAATAAAGTAGAATATGCTTAGCTCAAAGTCCCATGTCCCAACATTATTGATGACATTGCAATAATTATTATCATTAGTCTCGAGCGCATTATTGAAACTTTTTATTAAACAATTGATTGATTATTATTATTTTGTTCTTCTTGTTGCACAAAACATATGTGAATGAGTAAAGTCGAAGTCCTCGTCGAGATGGAGCTTTTATTTTTATTTTTTAAAAGACAAAATTGGATGGTTGGGGGAAGAAACAAAATCAAATTCTCTTAAAGTAGTGCTACTTGAAGAGTCGAAATTTTGCTAATCGAAATGCGCCTCTTCATTGGTCCATGTGTGGAGCCTCTTCAGAATTGACGTGTCAATTAAACAATTGCAATATTTCCAATTACAAATAATATCTAACAATACTTTACTGTAAAATTTAGAATATGTGGTTATAAAGAGACATCAAATCTGAAGTCATTGTGTGGTCTATTTGGCGTTCTCTTTCTCTTGGCTTGCATAGTCGCATATGTCGACCATAAGTGGACCTTCTACAAAACTTTGATTTTGATATAATGAGAATTATTGTTGTACATGTGCCACAGTCTGTATCAATGTTTTGTAAATGGCAAAACACTAGTCCAACGGCAAATTAGTGCTTAGCGTCTACACTATCTAAAGGAGATTAGTCGATGCAGACATATAATTATGTGATTGCATGAGATAATACTAGAAATCAAGTTAATGCAATGGCGGATAGCTTTTTTAAGTTAGTGAAAATCATATTGATTTTGTTTACTCATATTTCACCTGTGAAATTTTATTACATAGTAAAATGGTAACTAACTAAGAATTCGTCGGACATTTAAATCATAAAAACATAGTTCCAACAATAAAATTAAATAATACAAGATAATAGGATTAGTTTTTATTCTTAAAACGAGAATTATATTGTAACAAGTGAAGTAAATATTGAACACCCAAAACTTGGAAATATTTCATACATAAGTTTATTTTATAAAACAAATGATGAGAAAGTGGCCTAATAGTTGTTATTTTTGTTGTTTTGTTACTGATCTGCGATCGAATCTGACCACTCGTGATGCGAATGCATTTTTTATATTTATGGAGTTTGAGGGTACTGGAACAACCGTTATGATCCAGAAATTAATGTGACAAAAAAGTCTTGTTTTATAAAATGATGATAATTACCGACAGAAACTACAAATGTTAGGGGAAGTGGCCTTGGCCTAGTGGCATTCATAAGACCACATGAGGCAGGTAACACCACCCCACCCGGGATCGAGTCCCCGTGCCTACGATAGTGTAGGGATTGTATGCTATTATGCAGAAACTGGCTATAGGGCCGGCCTGTTGTGGCCCAAATGGTGACAAAAAAAAAAAAAACTATAAATGTTAATTCGATAGATAGATCATAAATTTTTGAAACATATGGAGTATAGAATTTGAGACATGCAATTACTACTCCATATATTCTATATATTATACTATCACATTAGCAATTGTTGCTTTCAACAATTACTACTCCAAATTTTATAGTATAACACTTGTTGCTTTCAAGCTGAATATGATAAGTTTTCTTTGTGTAGTATATTTATAAGTTTGGTGAGAAGAGTATACAAATTGTAATCAATACTCTAAAAGCATAACGTTTCTTTCAAGGTTTGATATATAAGCATTTTTTATATGATAAAAATATGACATATAAGCAATTTTAAAAATTTTGTAATTCAATATAAAAACTAAGATTAATGCATTTCATCATATTGAAGAGAAATTGGTAATAGACCCATGAAATCAAGTTGATTTATAAATCTTGTTCATGTAATAGTTTGACCTTTATTGTTGTCTATCCCGATTATTATTCTTTTTTTTTGGCTTAATTAATTTGAATTTTCTATTTGTCATTTGAGAAAATAGTTTATGTAGGGGGCTAAATCTTTCTCCTCTCTTTGCCACACCTTCGTAGTCGTCTAGCCATATATATATATATATCATGTGACTCTTTTGCGGTGATCTTGCATTATGTATGAATTACTTGATTTTTCAAAATTATTGCATAATTGTGCTTTCCTTCTCCATGGCTTTAGATCTTGTTGATCTCGATAACTACTTCAATTTATGAGTATGTTTTCTCCAATTCATTTTTTCTAAGGTTTTTATAAAATTATTCAACAATCTTTCACACAAAAAATAAAGAGTGAATATTTTCAAATCATATTTAAAAGTAACTAAATTTTTAATGATAAATTTAAAATTAAATGACCATTTCAAGAAAACTAGCAAAAAGAATAAACACATAAGTAAAGTTACTACAAAAGAAGAAAAACATTTCTGTCAATGTAATAAATCATCTTTACGAAAATGCATAAATATTCATATGTTATTTTATCTTGGATAATTATATTTTATTCATTGATGAGGTAGACACGAAAAAATGGTGTATTCATATAACTGAAATTACACAAAGTTTTTGGTTTGCATATAATCAAAGCAACATTCGCCAAAAGTTATAATTGAAAAATAATTTAATTATATATAACTAATATCAGAAAAATAATTACGTTTATCATTACAAATTCTAAATTAGTAAACTCACAACCAATATAAATATTATATAT
>OVBE01013978.1:0-12335 GCA_900406425.1 Iberis pinnata | reverse complement strand
ATGCGGCGATGCTTTCTAGCTGCGCTTTTAGGGTTTCTGACTCAGCTCGTAGCCGCGAGGTTTCGTCTTGCTGCGCAAGCATCTGCTTCAGTAGGTCTTTCATGGTAGGCTCTGTGGCTGGCTCCGCGGTTCCTGCCTCGTCTGTTGTTTTCTCGTTGTCATCCTCTTTATCCGACTCAACGATAACGTTGTCTGTCTGCTTCTCTTGCGATCCCGTGGTCATTGCTACGGTGAGGTTTAAGTCTTAGATTATGTGGGTAAAAGCTCTGAAGAATTTCATATATCGTTTAGGAATAATTACATGAGTATTTATAGTGAAAATACATGCTTAAAACCCTAATTACATAGTTTTGACCTAATGGGCCGCGAGGTGGACAGCCCAGCTCGTCAGGTCGGCCCATTTAGCTTCTGTCTTCCTAGATCCATCTTCTTCTCCACGTCGACGCCCAGCTGGGCCTTGTGTCGAAATGGGCTTTCAGAGAAGGTGTCAAACCTGGTACCAACAATGATCAATATGATAAACCATAAAATGTAAATTATGTTGATATGTAAGAATCGAGCTAGAAACATGTTTACATGGCTTTTTCTATTGCCTCACATTTTTCTAAAATTACTAAATGTTTGATAATATGATTCAAGTACTAGAGCAAGTCGCATCCAAAAAATTGATAACGACATAAATATATGAGTCGATATATGAGCCATCGATAGTGACGAGGACGGAGGCCAGATCCTGAGCGGAAAAGTATGAGAATCAATGAACTGATCATGGAATGAAATCGACATAGAAGTGATAGCTTGCAATCAGAGTCTTTAAGTGGTAACTCTTTCTCTGTTCGTATTTGTGAAATGATTTATCAAAGCATTGTGAAAATTTGGGTTTTGGAGATTTATGCTTAAGTTTTAGCAATGGAATGAGTTGTTATAAGTTTTACGGATATGCTATGTTGGAAATTTTACGACATTAATCAAAATCATTTACATGGAGATTTTGCCGGTAGATGCTTCAGGACTTGATATTTTCATATATTTCTCTTTATAAATTGATAAGAATATATGCTTATATTAGAGCTTCAATAGTAAAAGGGATCGTCTTTGTTCTTATGTTTTCAGCTCAACAATATTTCAAGAAGACTGCAACATTGTTTAAGGTTCGCGTTCACCTCCTTAAATAGTTATTAACCTTAGGTTTCTTCTGATCGGCGTGTGTTTCCATCAAATTTACCTTTGTGATTGTTGTGATTTTTGCATGAAATGTGTATGAATCTCTGTGCTCCTTGTGATTCGAGCGGGCCTTAGTCAAAAGATATAGGATACGAGGACACAAACATCTCTACTATGATTTTAGTTAAGTGAATGTCTCCTTTCTGAATCTATGGTATAGTTAAGATGCTTGACTTTTCATTACTAATTCTAACTAATTTGCTTACCTAAATATCCTTACAAAAGCCCAAAGCTGCAAATTTCTCAAGAACAAGGGTTGACAACAGTTGATGTTGAGAAGCTTTCATCTCCTCTCAAGGACTAGGTATGGAATTGGTGTATATTCCTTCTCTAGGATCATTACAGAATTTTCAGTTGGCCCCTTTTCCTTCCTTTTTAAACATAGCATTTTTGAAATGCAAGGCATTAAATCATGAATTTATCGACCTCTAATAATGATTTTCATACTTATATATACGCTAGTTTATTCAAAAAGAATATATTATATATTCATATGCAGACAAATTCCAATGCTTGTGAAGATCTGGTAATGATATTCAAATTAGTGGAGGATGCTCAAGAACTTTTATCATAAATAATTCAGGAGTGTCAAGATGAGGAATCTGTAAGTACATTCACTCAAATAACTTTTTGTGCCATGGTAAATTTATTTAATCTATCAACATTATCCTTGTGTCTAGTTACTGCTATTGAGAAGAAAATTTACTGCATATTTGTTGGTCTTCAATATCATTTTCCCCTCTGAAGGTTCCACGCTTGGTTGCACATTGAAGTGCTCAGGTCATTGAGGAAGCCATGCTTTCATAGAGAAAAGTCATCTTCCGTTGGATATTTTGTGTGTTGTTTTATAGACCTATTTAATGGCTTCAAAGATTCAAGGAATTGGAGTCTGAATTCAGATGAAATATGAGAATTCTTCATAACAATCCCACCCACTAGACACTTGAAGAATTTTTCATGAGAAGGCGGGCAAGAATTTGAAGAGATTTAAAAATTATGTTAAAGAAGAAGTTGCATTGCCTTCTCCCATTGCCAAGCTAAATACTCTTCAAGGGGAAAATGCTGATGATACAAGCATGTCTTCCCTTGACTCTATTGAAGATGTGAAATTTGGATCTATCCAAAATAAGAAGAAAGCAAATCTTTAAGATGTCACACCTAAAGATGACAACAATAACTTTGAAAGCGAGTCGCTGGGTCATGGTCTTCTATTTCATTAGCTCAAGATTATATGCCTCTGATTAGCAAGAAAGATCTTTAGTGGTATTTCTCAAGCATACACTAGACGATGATGGAGATATGTATTTTTAGAGAAGTTAGATCTTTAGAGTTCATCAAATTCCTCTGATGAATGAAAATGATAGTGACATAGTGTAGATGTTGATTTCCTTCAAGGAAGTTATCCCTGGATTCTATGGCACCCGCTTTAAGGTATGATATGGTTTGTGCTGAAATTTTTATGAGTTTCATGATGTGTATATATATTATAATTTCTGGCTTTGGTTTGAATAGATCTTCAACCCATTGAACTCCTTGGAACCGAACTAAAGTCGGTAGAAGAACCTATCTACCTTTTAGTACATTTTTTTCAAAAGTCGCATTAATGCTTCACACTTGGTATTCGTCTAATCTTTGATAATAATGTGGACTCGTATATTATATTTAATGTTTGTGTTTTAATTAATTATTGTGAGTCTCATATATTCATTGTAAAATCTACTGATATGAATCTTTTTGTGTTATTCTATGTGATGTACAACTTATTACTTGCCCCCAAAATGCTAAATATATAGCTCAAAAATACATAAAGGATCCTCAATTATTGTCTTTATTGATGCAAATGTGAGAATTAACATTTTGTCTAAACATGCGTAAGTTTTTTTACCTAATTTTGTAACCAGAACGCTTCACAGTTTTCACATTGCATATTTTCTTATAGTGCTTCATTGTGAGTATAGTCAATGATTTGCTGACGTCAATGATCCACCGCAAGTATGTTAGGATTCTTGTTGAATCAGAGTGTAACAAGTAGTTAAACAATTGATTAGTGAGTTTTTCTTCTTTCTTATCTAGATAATTACATAGGTATTTATACTAAAATTACATGGAAAAACTCTAATTAAGTCATTAGAATAAGTGGGCTTCAGGAATGGGCCGACTTTAACTCTTCCAGGTCCACCTTGGCGATCTTCTTCCTTTTGTCCAACCATGTGGGCTTGTAACCGAAGTGAGCTTCTCTTTAGGTGCAAACCTGATATCAACAATTCTCATTTTTGTTTTAATGTCTACCTACAATGATGTTTATGTTCTTTTGTTCTTTGATATGTTCGAAGCCAGGTTTTATGTCACATGCTCTATGGAGGACTTGTTCATCATGCAACGAAATACTCTATAGTGCTAATATGAAAACCATTATGACTGGAATTATTAGATGTACTCATGAGTTATCAAACATTAAATACAAATGAATATATATAAAGTAAATTAAGAAAAATTTATATAATTTTGTAGTTTAATCATGCAAAGACTATTTAATTTCATTTTAGTAAGAAATTGAAACATTTTATGAAATATTTACGTATACTAAATAATAATAAAAATATCTCACGTGTAGCTCGATTCTTATAAAATTAACAATAATTTATGAACATCATAATGATTTTTATAAAAATTCTTACCACCCTTTTTCTTATTTACTTATATATTAACATATTCTAATATGTTTATATATATCATTGAATTTTTGTTGTTGATATTTTTTATATTTAGATCTTATATTTTTTAGGTCCCATTAAAATGTTTTATAAAGATGTGTTCCAAGACTCAGTCCTAGTTTCTCTCTAAACTCTCTCGCCGCCGTTCACAAAAAAATTATAATTTGTTATGGTCCGGTCGCCGGTGGCTTCCATAGCGCCGGGACCGGATCCTTGCTTTCGTTTGTCGTCTTTTTCTTTCTCTTTATCAGTATTGGGATGTGAGGGTGGTTTGATTTTTCTTCGGCGCTGGGTTTCGGTTCCTCGGTCTTCTTCAGCGTTCTTAGTCGTTCGGTGTGTCGTCTCGTCTCCTTTCTCTACCGTTGTGGCCTTCTTCGATCACGTCCCCTAGTTGTGAGCGGTTCATCCCCGCCTTGGTCTCGGTTTTCTAGCTCGGATCTTTTGACTCAGGTATCAGCCTTCAGTCATTGGTTGTGTTTGGTGTATCCTTCTCTCTTTAATGGTTTGTGTTTCGGTGTTGGATTATTGGTTAGGGTATCAATTTGTTTTTGGGCTTTCTGGACCTCTTGGGGGTATGTTGTCATTTTAGTGTTTTGTCTTCTGGTTGGCTTCATCCTTGCAGTTTCTTGTTTTTTTTATAGTTGTCTCTTTTTTTTCAGCTGGGTTTTTGTATATTTTCTCGGTTTCAAGTGTGTTTACGGTTTAGTCCATATGGTTTGTTTGGTTGGATTGGTTTTTGTTTTGGGCTTCGTTTGAGTTTTGGTTTTGGCTTCTCTCCGTTAGATTATCGTTTGCTTTCTCCGGGCTCGGTCTTCGTTTCATTCCTTGCGATTTAGTGTTTCTCGGCAGTAAGTGAGGCGCTCCTTTTCTCTACATCCAAGACCAGTCCGAGATCTTAACATTCGTTTGTCATCTCTTTTAAGGCTCTCACCGACGTTGTAACGTCTTTGCCGTGTTCTGTTTTGATTAGGATTCGAGACTTTGTCTTCTCGTTCTTTTCAATTTTCGGAGGAGTTGCTTGTTATCAACTATGAGGTAGCTTTTGGATTCACCTCGGAGGTCTCGCCGGAAGTGTTTTGTCACCTGACCTTTTTCTTCGGGTTTAAGAGTTGTCGCCTAACCTTCGTATAGCCTTGCATTGACTTGACTAATTTTCCTTTCAAACCTGTTTGGCCTTCTAGTTTTTCGGTTATGTTGTTGTGTTTCCGATGATTTGTTTATGGTCCATCGGCTTTAGTTTTTTGGAATTGTTGTTGTTTTTGTCATTGCGGGTCGAGGACTCCTTATCCTTCAAACTCCAATTCGTATTTTTCATAGAGATAACTTTGATCAACGATAGAACAAGATCATTTGTATAGTTCGCTTATGTAATATCTCTTTCTAAATAAAATAGTCGAAAAAAAAAAATGTGTTCAAATTTGGTTCTAACCTCGTCACGAAGCTCGCGTATTATATAGAAAAAGAGAAATTCAAGATTGTGAACTGAATGAATAGCCTTAGCTCAACAATTGTAATCTACCAACTATTCATATTTGTCTTGAAGTTAGTTTGTAGGCCCATTAAAGGTGAAACATTTAGGGCTTTTTGTTGTAACAAATACGCAGAGTTTTATTTACAAGTCTGAAGTCTCCACCCTATTTCTAAACAAGGCTCACTTTAGGGTTTTCTACTCAGATTCTTCTTCCATTCCATTGTTGCGCCGCTTCTCTATTCTTCAATGGTTGGTGCTCCCTCTCTCTCTCTCTCTGTTTTCTTACGGTGATGATCTGATAATGGTTTCTCTTGCTCATTCTAGGCACCTAAGAAGGATAAAGTTCCACCTCCATCCTCTAAACCCGCTAAATCTGGTGGCGGCAAGCAGAAGAAGAAGGTCCTTTTCGTTTGCAATCAAAATCACTTCTTCTTCTTCTTCTTCTTCTTGATCTTTGCTTTTGATTCAATTCGTTTTCTCAATTGTTTGTTGGTTCAACAGAAGTGGAGTAAAGGAAAGCAAAAGGAGAAGGTGAACAACATGGTTCTCTTCGATCAAGCAACTTACGATAAGCTTCTCTCTGAAGCTCCTAAATTCAAATTGATCACTCCTTCTATTCTCTCTGACCGTCTTCGGGTAATTATCTATCTCCACTCTTTAAAGTTTTCAACTTTTTGCTCCATAAGCACGTTACTTCGTTGAGTCTTGGATTGTTATTATAGCTTCTTTGCATTAGTTTTGTTAAGACCACACAAATCTTCCAGTTAGTGTAAGATCTCATTTATTTTATACATTTTCTAGCGTGCTAAGGTACTTAAGTAGTTATTGATTACTCTTGTTGAGCTTAATTATGAATTGTCCTTCTGGCTTGCTGTTGAATGATCTGTTTTCATATGTTTTTTTGTCACACAGATCAATGGGTCGCTTGCTAGGAAGGCAATAAGAGATTTGATGGCTAAAGGAACAATCAGGATGGTCTCAACTCACTCAAGCCAGCAGATTTACACTAGGGCTACTCACAACTAAGTTTCCTCTCTTTTGTCGAATCTATCTTTCAAGTCTTAGACGATGTTCGTTTCCCTTTAATCAAGATTTTTGAGAATTGTGCTTCTTTTATATTTAAATCCTATGAAGGTTTTTGATGGTTCTTATAAGTTTCCTTAATTCTGCTATATTGATTACTTAGGTAAAGGGGCATAGTGTTTGCTGTGAAGACTAAAAGAAGTTTTGATAATTTTATTCATGCATGATGTGATACGAGCTCGTGATTTTATCAACTTAAAAGAAACTTTGAAAGATTGAAGTAATGGTTTTTCTTAATCCTAGTCTTATCTTGAGAATATGATTAAACGTAACAATCCTTGAACGCCCTTTCTCTCTTCTGGAGATATTTCTCTCATGCTCTCTTTTCAAGTCAAAAGTAAATCTGGTTTCGCTTAAAGGGGTGTTGGTGTCTGCCAAGCCAGCTGCTTTTCTTTTGCGGTGTCTTCTCTCTTAGTCTCCTTTATTGGAGTGTGGGCTTGCACGTGGTTGCTCCGGTCTTCTTCCAGTGCCCTTTCCTTGGGCTGGTCTCTTTTTCTGTCATCTTCGTTGGCTCTGTCGGTCAGGAGCTCAACTTTTGGTCGGTGCTGCTGGATTAAGCTAGAGTCGCTTTCTAGGTTAGTGGTGATTTTCGGTTTGTGACTTTGTTGGATCTAGTTTGGTTGTCAACGTTTTGCTTCTCAAATGATTACTTCTCTCATGGTTTCTTGGTAATGATGTACATTGTTTGATTCAAAATCTATAGTGGCGATCGATCTGCAACTATATAATATTTTCGTTGGATGTATGTTGATACTCTTCGAATCTTTATGGATTACTAGTGATTATACTACTCCATTTTAATTACACTCATTTCTCTCCCTAGAGATTTGAATTATTGAACTACAATAATGTTTGTCTTTATGTTCAAATTAGTTATTTCGTGTGTATGTTTTTGTTGATGTTGCTAGGCTTGACAACACCAAAACATCGTCAAAAAAATATTCATATTTTAGATGGAGCAAGTTTCGAGCTTTCCAAAATTTTATATGATATTGGAGAGCACAAAAAGATTTGTTTCTAGTGGCTTCCAATACCATATTTCTCTCATAGTCCATTTTTAATTGTGGTGGTTAAATGCATTCCTTTTTATTATTGGATCATGCTAAAAATTGATGACTATCTTTCTCATAAATGTTCTTCTTTCTCAAAATGTGCTCTTATTTTGAGGTGGAAGATCGAAGATTAATGATAATTGTTGATATAGGATAAGAACTCTCATCATCACTCAACATGTTGCGAAAACAAGAATAGTCATGGCTAGAATTAAAACAAAAACAATTTGGCCTTCAAAAGATTTTTTTCGCCAAATTCATATTTCTAAATCGCAAGATCAACCTGCCAAACTTTATGTCGTAAAATAGTGAATTACTAACTCCAATATTTAATTTATCATTTCTATACGTTAACTCGTGCGTGTCGTGAGGTAATCTCTAGTTCTTAAAAAGTTATTGATTTTGTCGTTAACATGAAACTTAACACTAATAATATTCATAATTAAATTCATCATATGGCCAAATAAAATGTAAGTAGCCTAGAAAGTAGTATTATGAAATGAACATGTAGTAGATAAAAGTTTTTAGCCTTATATTGTAACTTTAAACCTTATATCCTGACCTATTGTTTTGAGGTCAAATCGTGAATTCGTTTCAAGTTGTGTGGAGAATGCTCAACGACTCTCCTTAGAGAATATCGTTTCATCTTTAAACAATTTATTTGATTCAAATGTGTCATTGATAGGAAAAGTCATGATAAAAGAACGGTTTGCATTTGTAATCCAAGTTTTGGTTCATGTTAACTTTGAGCAACTAAACTTACAGTCATTGGTTAAGTGTTTTAAATTTATTCATAATGTAGTGGAGACTAAACATCTTGATCTTTTGGTGAATCTAGAAAATATTTGTAATTTATTTTCGCACAACACAAAAACAAATTATGGTTATTGTTGGTGCATCGGTTTAAAATCAAATAAGACATTAATTTGGAACCATTATTTAGGTTTGATCTTTTCCATGGCCACCTCAAATTACATCAATCTGAGCCATTTTTGGGTGAAAAGAGTTTTATTGGCAAGTTATTTAATTAATACTAAGGTGTCTTCTCGAATTACTGGTGATGACAATTTTGCAAAAAATTTGCTTTCACGTTTTAATAGGGTTTTTTGGATTTATAATTTCAATTTTTTACCTTCTACAACAAGCTTGAGTTTGATTCCTTTTACGGAATCGCTTATGATATAATGAGTATATTAAGTTGGAACTGTCAAGGTATGGGAAATACCGTAACAATGGGGAGATTACGGGAAATGCGAAGAATTATATTCCCCGATTTCTTATTTCTAATGGAGACTAAGAACAATCAGAACTATGTGTTAAATGCTCAAGGGAGCTTAGGATATGACCATTTACATATTATGGACCCCGAAGGTTTAAGCGGCGGACTTGCTCTTTTTTGGAAGAAATCAAATTTAGTTGATGTCTTATCGACTGATAAAAGAGTAATTGATATCATGGTTACTTTAGGCTCAATTCATTTTTATATAACTTTTGTTAACCACAATTGGTGTTCACATAAGTGAAGCATGGTTCCTCATAGGTGATTTTAATGAACTCCTTGACAACTCTAAAAAATTAGGAGGGCCATTAAGAGAGGAGGCTACCTTTTATGCTTTTAGAAATTTCGTGAATGATTGTAGAATACGTGAAATCCCGAGTTCAGGTAATAAATACTCATGGGGAGGTTGGAGAGGAAAAATATGGACGTAATGTAAGCTAGATAGATCTTTCGGTAATGTAGGATGGTTTAGCTTATTTCCAAGGGTACACTCCGAATATTTGGAGAAATCAGGTTCAGATCATAGACCGATTCTCACAAAATTTGTTAGTGAAATGTTGACGCAAAAAGGACGGTTTATTTTTGACAAACGTTGGGTGGGTAAGCCGGAAGTCATTGCAATTGTTAAACAAAGCTGGAAAAATGAGGATGGTACATATATAAAGTCTATCTTTGACAAGTTAGCACTTTGTCGATGAAATCTTTCACATTGGAAACACAATAATAGGTCTTCGGTGAACTCAAAGATTCGTTTACATCAATTAAGATCTCAATTAGATACGGAGAGTTCGACTCATGATTGACTNCAAAGAGCGATGGTTAAAGGACGGGGATCAAAATACAAGTTTTTTTCACGGGAGTGTACAAAGAAGAAAGGCACAAAATAGGATATTATCTTTAGAAGATGAAAATGGGGTTGACCACTTCATAGAAGGTTCCAAAGGGAATATAGCGGTAGCATTTTTTATAAAGATTTTTACGTCCTCTAGGCCAGATTACCCATCTGAACTCCTAGATGGAATGTTGCCTAGGGTGAGTAGTTCGATGAATGATTTCTTTATAAAACCGGTGACTAACCAAGAAGTCAAAGATGCGGTGTTTAGTATTAAACATGATAACTCACCTGGTTTTGACGGTATGACAGGACAATTTTACCAAACATATTGGAGTGTGATTGGGGAAGATGTCACTAAGGAGGTCCACGAATTCTTTGACACATGCATTTTACAACCATATTGGAACTATACTCAATTGGTGTTGTTGCCTAAAGTCTCAAATGCTAATAGAATGACAGATTTAAGGCCCATCAGCCTTTGCTCGGTTTTTATAAGATAATATCAAAGATATTATGTTCGAGGTTGAAGGTTCACTTCCCCTACATCGTTTCAGATACTCAAGGGGCCTTCGTTTCATGGCGTTTTATCTCAGATAACATCTTACTAGCTCATGAAATGGTACATGCTCTACGGACAAATGATAATTGCTCAAAGGATTTCATGGCAATTAAAATTGATATGTCAAAAGCTTTTGATAGGGTGGAATGAAACTTTTTGGAAGCTCTTTTCACTAAACTAGGTTTTCACCAAAAATGGATTGGTTGGATCATGGCTTGTATTCGTTCGGTTTCTTACTATGTTCTTTTAAACGGCCAATCTCATGGTCATTTCAAACCGGAGCGTGGGTTAAGGCAAGGCGATCCTCTTTCTCCCTTTCTTTTTATTCTTTGTGCGGAAGCATTGGTGCACATTATGAATCGGTCAGAGGAACAAGGAAAACTCACAGGAATAAGATTAACAACTAGGTGTCCTTCGGTTCAACACCTTCTATTCGTTGATGACAGCTTATTTTTTTGTCGTTCAACATTTAATGAATGCGAGGAAATGTTGAGATGTTTAAAATTGTACGGAGATACTTCGGGTCAAGAAATCAATTTTCAAAATTCGTCCATCACCTTTGGAGCTAAACTAGATCCCATTATGTGTCGGATCTTGGGGCTTTACATGCACATCGAAAAAAAGGGGTGCCGGAACTTACTTAGGATTGCCTGAATCTTTCAGTGGATCAAAGCGAGAACTGCTCGCTATCATCACTGATAGATTAAAGGCTAGACTATCTGGATGGTATGCCAAATCTCTCTCCCTAGGAGGCAAGGTGATCCTTTTAAAATCAGTGGCAATGGCATTACCGGTGTATGCCATGTCATGTTTCCGCCTTACCAAGGATCAATGTAAGAAGATAACTAGTGCAAAGACGAGCTTTTGGTGGAATTCTTATGAAGGGGAAAAAAATTAATTGGGTATCTTGGTCAAAAATGTGCCAATCAAAATCTAATGGAGGACTAGGCTTTAGGGATATTGGAGAATTTAATCAAGCGTTATTGGCAAATCAAGCATGGAGAGTTTTGCACGACCAAGACACATTGCTTTCGAGAGTTTACAAATCTAGATATTTTGCCAAAAAAAACTTTCTTGAAGGGAAAATGGGAGAACGACCATCTTATGCTTGGCGTAGTATTCTTTTCGGACGGGAGCTATTGGAAAAAGGATTGATAAAAATTGTTGGTAACGGCGAAAACACAAAAATTTGGACAGACAAATGACTTCTTGATGGTGAACCACGATCACCTCATAATTCAAACTTACCATTATATATTAATCAGAAGGTTTCCTCCTTAATTACTAGGGAAGGACGTTAAGATAATAGGCTAATACATCAATTATTCACTCCAAATGACGCGACAAAAATATTATCCCTGATTCCAAACAATCAGCTAAATGACAAGTTTATATGGGCTTATTCAACTGATGGCCGCTATCAGGTTAAAAGTGGTAGTTGGTTGCTCTCCAAGTTAAGGGACCAAGTCTTAGTTATAACCTCTCAACAAAGGCTGGTCAATGACTTGAAAACAAGGATATGGAAAATAAGGACAGTCCCAAAAATAAAAATGTTCTTGTGGAGAGCTCTCTCTGGGGCATTGGCGGTAGCCGATTGTCTTATTGCTCATGGCCTTCGTTCAGAATCACGGTGCAAACTCTGTGATGTTGGGCTGGAAACAATAAATCATGTGCTTTTTGAATGCGTAATTGACACTAAAATTTGGCACTTTCTCGCAATTCCGGGTGCTCAAGGATTCACAAATTCTCTCAACCAAAATTTGCACAACTTGCTTCTCTTAATGGATGATAATAGTATTAACAGAAATTTAAGGGCATAAATTCCTTGGATCTTGTGGGAAATATGGAAAAATAGAAACGCGTTGGTAACTGAAGGAAAACAAAATGATATTTCAGTGATGGTTTCACTAGCTCAAGAAGAGGCAGAGCATTGGAATAAGCTTTATGACAAATCTCAAATAGATCAAAGGAGGGCATTTGTTTGTACAAAGCGAAGGGAAACTCGATGGACGAAACCATCCTCCTCGGTTCTAAAGTGCAATGTCCACGCATCATGGTCCAGCAAAGATTTTCTTATTGGTGGGGCATGGATAATTAGAAACTATACAGGTGAAGCTT
>OVBE01013977.1:0-12335 GCA_900406425.1 Iberis pinnata | reverse complement strand
TGGATACCCAAGTCAGTTACCCTTTGTCCTCAGGAACGATCTTACCATTGATTGCACATTTTTACCTTTCTTGCAAATTGCTCTGTTTTGCATCCAAAGTGTTTACAACATTTCTCTGTTTTATGCATTTTTAGTTTTCGTTGCACATGTTAGTTCACTTGTTCTTATTTACTTTCTGCATGTTTTGCTCATTTGTTTAGGACTTGTTAGAAAAACCAATTTTTAATACTTGGCTTGAATTAATAGTTTCCATCTACGTCTAGAGTGGTTAATAGCATCACCCGATTGGATTGACACATATTATTACTACTACATCGACAATGATAGTATAATAGGAATTGATACCACGAAAAAATCTTACTATCAGGTTATCCTACCTTAAACGAGTCATCGTTTAGATACACAAAACGATTCTCTAAAATTAGGGTTAGGGTTCTTCACCGATCCCCAAATCGATTTGAGAGTCAGATAGAATCAAGGGCAAAATCAAAACTCAAAAAATTTAAACCCACGTGAACAGTTAACTAACCACGATTACAGTTTCAATAATGACATTTAACGTCCATTTATTTTTTCAGTGTAAACTTGCAAATTCAAAAAGTAGATGTATTATTAAGATCACATAAATTAGTTCGTGTATTAATATGGCAACGTCAAAAGTTCGTGTTTTAAATAGGCAAAAATAAATAAGTTTGTGTATTTTTAAGGTTTATTCCCGTAGATTTAATTAACCATGATTAACTTCCGTTAATGACATTTAACGGACGTTAAATTAATCGGTGTAAACTTGCAAATTTGAAAAGTTAATGTATTATTAAGGTCATCTAAATTAGTTCGTGAATTAAAATAACAACGTGAAAAGTTTGTGTATTAAAGAGACAAAATTAAATAAGTTCGTGTATTTTTAAGGTTTTTTCCCTTCCTTGAATACATATGAATCTTAACAGAAACGACAGTGCTTTGCATTATTTATAAATTAGAGCCTCTGCTTCTTAAAGAATTTTCGACAACTTTTTTTTTACTAGCTTCTTCTCCATTTAGGGCCGATCCTGGACCAAGACCAGTGAGACCTAGGTCTCATACCCCCAATTTCTTAATTTTATTTTACATAGCTTTTTAGAATCTATAGTCCCCAAATTTTTTATAAAAAAATAATAGTAGTCCAAATAATAAATACATGAAATATTAGTCCAAATTTTTTTTATTTTGTCTCAAACCCCCCCCCATAATTTCAGGACCGGCCCTCATGCGAACATAAGCTATAGAAACTGATAGCTAATCACAGGTCCGGTGAAGTGTTTGACCGTAGGGAGTGATCAAGCATCGGCTTCTAGCGAAAAAAACGGTGAAAATATGTGAAAATGTGTCGTGTTTCGGAGTAATCCCTTCCGATGGCAAATCAAAAATATTGTTCTTGGGAGCGTTTTAGTGGTCCGTCGGAATTCTCGGTGGCTCTTAGCTTCTCGGCCCAAAGGGAGAATTAGTCCCAAAATATTATTGTTTTTTTTTGGTAATGTAAAACTATTCAAATGTTTTCATATTTAGTTTCGGTTCGCCTTACACTGAATTGAATCTACAACCCCAATAAATATACTGATTGATTTTATTTTTTGATTAAAGGACTTTAATAAAAATAGAATGAAAAAATTTTTGCATCATAATAATTGAATTCAAACTTTGAATAAGAAGACGAAACTTCTTCGTCCACACATCAAAACTTTAGATTCCAAGGTTTTGGATATTTGCCACTTTGATTTCTTTGATTTTTCTCTAATTTAAATTAAGGAGGGTATGTGTTGTTAATAGTTAGTCACCGGAGGATTCCTACTCTGATTTTAATTTTATTTCTTTTGACTTCATTTTGTCTTAGGTTTTCTTGCAAAAATTGGAAATTCTTAATTTTATTTAGTTAAAACTTCTTTTTTCCTCACACTATAACTGACGAGAAATTGCATAAATATTAACTCAAAATAAGTCAATTGTCCTTTTTGGAGTTTAGTTCATCATGTGTTTCAAATAAATATGTGATGTTATGATCACTGTTTTTCTATTGTCCTTTTCTATTCAGCTCTTAAACTCAAATTGTCCAAAATGCTCTAAACAAAACATATTTAATACTCATACTAAAATTTATGATTTCTCCTATAAATTTAAACATATATTTGGCGAATACGCTAAATTTATTAGTTTAATTTTTCATGTTATATATTATTCTTACTTATACATGTATTAATAATCTATTAATGGGTAAGATCATATAATAAAAAGTTAGTTTTTTGTTACATGGAAATTAGAATAAATTTTTTTTCAAAATATGGATGATATATAATAATAGACCACAAAAAGTAGAATATACACTAAATTTAGGATATTTATTTAAATGAAATACATTAATTTTTCTATTAATTTCAGTAATCCAATAAAAAAACGTGGTTGCTTATTTCTTAAAGTTTTAAAGTTCTATTCGATGAATCAAAATATTTTTTATTTTCTAACAACATTTACACATGCGAGTTATGAGTTATAACTTTGCCAATGACTGATTTTTACGGGTTAATAATCCCGACTATATTGTTTTTATTATACATTAATTAATCACTAACAATTATTTTAATTTTTTTTAGAAATTGTGGTATCCAAAAAAAAAAATTATAATAAAAATCACTAAAATATAAAAAGTTAAAATCCTACGAAAATTGGTTTTACATCAAAATAAACATATTTTTAATATATTATTCCCGTGCGAATGCACGGGTATAACTCTAGTACAGAAAATAATAAAATTGGTCAATTAGGTACAAAGAAGAAGTTTCTAATAGTAATAAAATTAATCAACTTAGAGAACATCATGTTCACGTGTTTCGCATTGATGCGCTGGAATATCAATCCAACACTTACATCACAAGTTTAAATACGTATTATCTAATACTTAAGTCATAACTAATTTTAAAGTCTTGAATTGAGAAGAGTGCGTAGAATCCAACAAAATCTGAATTGCGTACGAGTTTATGAAGATGCGAAGAATAGTCGTAAGAGCAAATTAACGAGGTGTTATTGAATCTTGGTTTTTATTGTAATTCACTGTATTTGTATTTTAAAGTATTCTGATGTATTTTGTTGAATTTCTCATAATGCATGATGTATTTGAATGTATTTTAAAAGATTTGTTAGTAATGTATTTTGATTGATTTGGATGTATTTTGATTGATTTGTATGTATTGTGAAATAATTCAAAATCAATGAAATAAATATTTTTAGTAATGAAAAATATTAAGAAAAAATTATTTAGGGATATAATCCACAGCTAAAAAAATAATCTAATTTCCATTACTAGTTGCATCATTCCACATATCTTCAGCCAATGTTTCTCTCCAGGCATTAGCATTTTCTCTTTCTTGATTTTGTGTCTCTGGAATTTCTTCACTATGCTCAAAATCATCTCTTGGATTATTGCTTGCCATGTTTTCAGAATTAACAACTTCTTCTAGAAATTCATCTGACCAACAATGCTTACGAAGAAAATTATGTAAGGCTACACAAGTCAACACTAATTCTGCTTGTGTCTTGAAAGAAAATGGAGGAGCCGACTTAAATATCAAAAAACGTGATTTGAAAATTCCAAAATCCTCTCAATTACGTTTCGTAATGAGGCATGACGATGATTAAATAATTCATGCGGAGTTTCAGGATCACATCCTTGACCAACAAATTCTTGAAGATGATATTTAGTACCTCGAAAAGGAGTCAAAAATTTGCGTCTGTTTGCAAATCCACAATCGGCTAAATAAAATTTTCCTAAAACAAATTTGAACACATGTAAATATTAGTTTTCATTTATTATATAAAAAATTAGCTTATGTAAATATACAGAATTACCATAAGGAACCTCCAATTTGTTAGTCCTCCTTGTTAATGCATCATATAATATTTTAGAATCATGAGCTGAACCCTCCCATCCACTAAGAACATATATAAATTCCATATCAAAATTGCAAACAACCAATACATGTTGCGATATTACTCCCTTTCGGTTACGATAGCTAGCAGCATCATTCTTAGGTACCATAGCAGGTATGAGTGTACCATCAATCGCCCTCAAACAATCCTGAAGTAAGTATGAGTTATTAGCTTTTATGATACAAAATAAAACAAAGAAAAAATATAAACTAAAAGAATTATTTACTTTAAAATAAGGATAAAATCTTGTACTTTCTCGAATTTTTGCAGCTACTCTAAGATTAGGTTTGACCATCAAACTTGGAGCAATTGTATTTAATGCCTTCAGAACTTTATGGAAATTCATGCTTGTTGCATATTTAGATCTTTTGAAAATGTCTTTTGTGTGACAATACCTCGAATTTTGGGTAATTTTCTCTATTTTAAATTTGTTTGGGAAAATGGAATCACAAAGAGTAAATAAAAGGGATATTCGCTTCCTGTGGCAAATACTGATAAGCATCGTACAAAACGTTTCTTAGCATATGCTTTCCATTTGTCTCTTACCATATTAAATAAATTTAGTCAATATCAATTTTAAGACTTAAATTTTACTAATTCAATAATAATTATATATTTTTTTTTTAAAATTACTAAATTCTAAATTTATAACAAAATATTTCACAGTATTTTTTGATGTTATCTATTATCTATTATAATAAATAAAAAACTATATGTAAGTACAACAATAATTCTTTTATTGATTTGATATTTACTGAGTTTAATTCCAATTTGGTCATGTTTTATAGAAGTGAATTAGACATGTTTGGATTAGATCCATTAAAAAGCTAGTCTCGATTAGTTATCAAGTATATTGTGAATCTATCGATAGAGGGACCGCATGCTTACATCTCCACTGTCCACACAATTTGGCTGACTCCATGATTTTAGGAAATATCATTTTAAATAATTTGTGGACATGAATTTTGATTTATATGGATTCTAGTGATTGATGATTATAGTTTATAACAATCACGGTTACTTATTCCTAAAGATAAAAATGTAAGTTTCCTATTATCTTGGTCAATAGTTCTCGTAAGTATGTCAAATCATTAGCCTTGCTAATTACTTCGAATATGTAAATGACTTGTAGATCAATATAACATCAATTCAAATTAATACGTCATTACAACCTTACATACATTCTTTATATATTGCTTAGTAATGCAAAAAAAATAAAAAAATTACGACGGCATTGGACATTTATTTATTCAATATTCTATAAGATGACAGATAATACGTTTTAAACACATCTTAATGAATATGCTCTATTGATTGAATTTTTATAGAAAAGATATTTCGTGGTTGCTATATTCTTCAGGGAATTTGAAGGAGCTTTTTGACAATGATTGAGTGTCATATATTGGGCCTGTATTTAGACTATGGGCTTTGAATGGTTAAACCATCTAATGACGTTTAGGCCCTTCAGGATTAGTGGCGCGCACAACCCAAGGTCCAAGGAGTTAGTTAAAATCACGTGGGAAGCAATCGCGTGAATCCAACGATAAGAGATTCTCAGGTTAAAAAAAAAAAAGAAACAAAAATGAGGCTAAGCCCAAGTTTTACTTTACTTGGGCCCATAGTTTAAATACAAAGAAACCCTAGAAAGATTTCTCCATCTTCCTCACTCACTCACTCGACAGACACAGACGACACGACATGGCTCCTAAGTGGTTGACTACTGCAGATATTGAGAATGTGTTGACGGAACATCGACTTCTTCTTGCTTCTCCAGAATATGCTCTACGTCCCATAAAAGTGTATTGGGATGTGGAGAATTGCATTCCAGCAGCTGATTCCAACTTGGAGCAAATGATGTTAAACATTTGCTCCTTCTTCATGTCAAGGGGTTATACTGGACAGCTCTCCATGGATGTAGTATATGGTTTCCATGGAGAAGAAATCATAAATAGGTTGGGGTTTGGAACTGAAAATAGGGCTATAGAATTTGTTAATGCGGAATCCGGTGCTAAAAACGCAGCTGACCAGTTGATTATGAGTCGGGCAAGAGAATGGTGTCGCTACAATCCAGGGTCCAATTTGTGCATGATTACTTGTGACAGTGCATTGGTAAGATTGATGAACAGAGTTTGGAATCAACATGATTGTAACACATTTTGGTCACTTAGGACCCATCCGAGTGCTTTCGACCACTACCTTTTCCACAAATTCCAAGGTATTTTGGTTGATTTTAAAAAATTGATTAGTGGAGAGTTGGATAGTTAGATGTGAATGGGTGGGAGAGAGTAATTATTAGGAGGAGTAATTATCTAGGATCTAATTTTGTGATGGAAATGATTAGGATTTTCGGAGTAATTAATACTATTATCAGTGGATTTTATAAGGATTTGTATCTGGATTTTTAAAGTTTTTTTCCCATTTAAATATTGCATTATATAGTAAACCAATGAAGGTAGGACAAGTCACTTAGTTATATTTTGATGCAACCAATAATGATGTTACTGTCACTAATTCCACCATCCACATTGTCCATTCCTGCATTTATATTTCATTAACAAACAAAAAAAAACTATTAATGCGATTTAGTATACGTATTTTAGTTAAGTAAAAATTCGGTTAAGAGACTTATGTGACAGTTAACCAAATAGACAAACCGATCAAAACAATTTGCGGCGGTAAATAACGTTTCAAACGTAAGATTTAACCGACTCCGTGTCTCAATCAGCCATTGAATTGCTTGTAACCACTCATCAGTAAACTTGTTAGTTAGTGACCAGAAACTCGATAAACTTGCCTTCATGATTGCTAAAAGTAACTCTTTCTCTAAATCCATAGAAATGGCTTCTTCCACCGCAGACTCGTCCATCACCGGATACATCACCGCCATGTCATAGCCGTAAGTAATGTGGTGGAAGTTAGGTAGAGGATCAGAGAGCCATGACTCGTTGCATAGTAGATTATCAATTTGACACCGGTTTGACAAAACCAGTCTTAATAGTTTCTCATGCAACATTTTGGTAATTGATCGTTGAAATGATGACAGAACGTTTACTTCAGAAATGGGAATGCAATCTCACACAAAAGCTAAACACAGTGCAGCTGCTTGAAAACCAGAACAATAAGAAGAGTCTACATATAATCCTCTTAGTCTTTTGATGTTTGAAACTTGAAAGAATTCAGTATTGTAGTTGTGCTTTTTTTCTTTAGGCGTTTCATCACTCTCTTTTTTTTTTTTTTTCCTTTCCCTAACTGTTTCGGTATTTGGAAGTTGGAACTTTGCGAAACCTTTGTTTGTTTCTAGTGATATTGTAGAGATATATCTAAATACCTGTATTGTTCACAAGATTGAATCCAGATTTTAGAGAAGTTACAGTTTTTCTATAGATCAAGATATCTTAAAAAAGGTTAATTATTTGGTAGGTTCCATTGCTATTTGGAGGTTTGGATTTGAGCTTTGAGCAAAAATACGTATGTTATATCCCTGTTTAGATAGTGCATTTTTCTATTAACCCATTGGGCCCAAAATTGATGCGATTCCTCCGAACAATTATATATACACAATATTCTTATATATATTAAAATAATGTTTAGCGAGTACAAGTAGCAGGTTTGCCCGAGTGGTTAAGGGGGAAGACTTAAGTTCTTCTGCACTCAAGTGCGCGTGGGTTCGAACCCCACAGCCTGCATTTTTTTCATTTATTTTCTTATTTGTTTCTTAATTAGACAATGAGATGGATAAGTGCATAATTTTATAATTATGTAGAATTGAATTTTGATTGCAGATATAAACTTTAGATCACTAACCAAAACCATTTGTCCAATGTATTTTTTTTATTTCAATAACCATGGATCAAAATACTAATCAAGTCCTTAGAAGCATCAGAAAAATATAATATGTTTAAAATGGACTTAGAGTTCTTACCTTTCTAAGCTTTCTTCAATCAAATTCTTAATTATGTAATGGATTGAATATTTGCTTATACCACATTCCCCAACGAACACCAAACTTTACCATGTTGCAAATTGTTTCAACACAATGAAAAAAGGCAAAATTACTAACTTGACCTATATTTTTCAATCAATTGCATACATAACCCGACATTATCGCGAATTACTGGAGATATCCCAATTTTATTTTAACCCCATTATACCATTCGGTCATGAAGAAACAAAAACGAAAAAAAAATAATAATAATTCGAGGAGAGAGAAAAATGTTGTCCAATAATTACGAAAATGCCACAGCGTAATCTGGGGGCGAGAAAAATCTGCGAGAATTTGAAATGCAGATTTTGTTTGGGTGTAGTTTTGTTTTCGCCGATATCTTTTTGCCGATTTATTTTTCTCTGTTGATTTTTGACGTCGCTGATTTTTCTCGCAGTTTTGTTTGAGTATTTGGCCGCAGATTTTCTGGAATCGTCGACGTCACCGCCGAATTATCGACGTTACCGCAGATTTATCGTTCCATTGTCGAGTTTCTTTCGCAGATTTTTGATTATAACTGGTGATTTTTTAAAATTGCAGATTTTTTTTTGCCGAGTTATGCTTACATTGCCGATTTCTCCGTGACTGCAGTTATATTTGTAACTGTTGATTTATTATTTTACACTGTAGATTTTTTTGTCGTCACCGCAGAGTTATGACTTTCCGAAATTGCCAGATTGACCCTTCTCGTTCGAGACTGGCGTTTTTTTTTTAAAATCTGCAATGGCCGAAGATTTTTTTCTCTTGTGGCCGCCGATATATTTTCTTACTGAACTGACCCTCACGTTACCGCATATATGTTTGCAGCAGATTTTTCATAATCCTTTGACCGCCGTTTTTATAAATCTGCGGTGTGTTGTTCTGTCGAGTTTTAAAAATCGTGGCAGATTTTTACCGTTAAACTCATGCGACGTCGTTTTGCCGGCCCATACGGCCCATATGATATGACCCAGTGAAACAAATTTGGGCCATTATACGAAGAATTTGTCTAAGTGGCTGAATATGTCGGGGTCGTTTTGGATAGTGTTGTCGAGATTACAACCTTTCAGTTTCTTTATAGATACTGCCTTGTCTTAACTAATTTTCTCTATTTTCTTCATAACCGTAAATTCTCAAGCCTAAAAATGGATGACGATTGGAAAGTGTGGGTCGAGAACACGCGCTCGACGAGAAGAAAGGTTGTACTATGTTTCAAAAATTGTTTATGCCTTATTTCCAGTACTAATATTTTCTTTTGGGTTTTGTAGACGGCTAAGGAGGAGAAGGAAGAGTTCGCTGATTTTTTGGAACTCTATAACCAAGCGAAAAAGTCCACAAACATTACAACGGTTTTTCTCGAGAAAGTCCACAAACATTACAAGGATCAGCTCGAAAGCATGACGAAGCGAAAGGAGGAGGTTGATGAATATGTGGAACTGCTGAAAATCCATAACGCCAATGAGATCGACAAACTCCACAAACATTACAAGGGTATGATTGGTAAAATGGAGAAGCGAATGAAGGCGATGGAGGAGGCTTATCGAGCTATGGTTAACGCGATGGATGAAGCGATGGAGATGGGGGACCGTGAAGGGGATGAAAGTCCTTGTTGATTTTGATTTCCTTTTGACTATGTTTTGCAACTTTTTTTTTATTTTGAACTCATCGTAAACCCAGGGGTACTGTTTAAAATATGTTTATGTTCTCTAATTACAATTCCGTCTTTTAATGTGTTGTAGAATTGTTTTGTGTTGCCGGTTTTTTTAAAAAATCTTGAACACAAACAATTCTCGAATGGTATAGACACTACGCAATTGTAGTTGGCTAACCTAGAAAGGTGTGGCGTTTCAGTAAAAGTCATCATTATACATTTTAAAGACAGACACTGTGTCAGATCTCCTGGTCTTTCGTTCACGGGTGTATTTTGCTTAATTCTACTCACCGCAAACTGAGCTCCTGAATAGGCGCGTTCCCAGGGGCCATGATCTTGAGAAAAGTAGGGATCATCTTCCGGAAAGGCTGGCAGAACTCTATAATTTCCTCATTTGTTGCATGTCCGGGGATAGAGTCATAGACATATATCGTCCTTTTTACGAAGTTGACATCAAGGGCTATCCAATGATTCTTCTTAATATTGAGACAACCATATAGGTTGTCAATGTCAACATGCCAATACTTATTAATTGGTGAATTATGAGGACTCTTCCCCATGTATTGGTCAAGGTACACCTCCCCAAATAAGAAATCCTTTCCCTTTGTCTTGAAGTCGTGAAAATCGTTCATCCAAACATTCATCAGCCATGGATCCCAGAACGCAACTCTCTCTCTGAAAGGCGAGTTAGGACGCATGGATCTCAACCTGAACATGGTCAGCACTTCTTCTATGTGCTGAACCAACCAAAAGAAGTCCATGTAAGTAAAATAAAATAAAAATACAACCTTCTAAATGGTCCAATCCAACTGAAAAAAAAACTGCAATGCTAATCAGCAACATACTATAAACTGCATGCACTTACAGAATCTTTAAGCCATCCATAGTCATATGTGTCCCATCGTACTCTAGGCACCACCATTTCTTTGAAGAACTCAACATGATTATTTGAGGATCCAACGGGTTCTCTCCTGTAATCAGGATAAGAATTGGTCAAAACGAATCTGCAATACATAACAAATCTGCAACATATTTCAGAAAATCTGCAACCAAAAACAAATCTACAACCAACAACATATCTGCCTTATTTAAGAAAACTGCAATAAGGTGATGTTAATGTTATTATTGTGTATGTTGCTTGAAACATACTCATCAGCCTCAATGAAATCCCTCAATGCCTGAAACTTCTTATCCGACACCATTTCCATTGGATCATACGCATGTTCTGAACGTGCAACACCTACTATGATGCGTTTGACTGTAGAGTTGCCTACAAAAGGTGATGACTGAGTGGTTGCCAATGAAGGGACTCTCTTTCCCAGTGGGCCATCTGGGACAACAGAATCTAGACCCTTGGTCAACCTCACAATTGAATTAACCAAAACGTCCATCCTCTTCATCTCGGGAGTAGTCTCTAAAACTTCATCATCCTCAACAAAATCAGAGTCAGTTGTGTTTTTATTGGCAACTTTTGGAGGATTATTTTTGCTCTTTTGCTTCCCGTACACCTTTTCCTTTGTTACATTCCTTTCCTCATTTTTCTTCTTCCTCGTTTCAACAGCAGGAGATTTCTGCGTTGGCACTGCATTACCCACTTTCTCAGCATTTTCTTTCACAGCAGTCTGTTTCACAGCAGTCTGTTTCACAACAGTCTGTTTCACAGCAGTCTGTTTCACAGCAGTCTGTTTCACAGCAGTTCGTTTCACAGCAGTTCGTTTCTCAGCAGTGGGTTTCTCAGCTGCCCCTTTCTCAGCAGTCACTTTCTCAGCTGTCACTTGCGCAGCTGTCCCTTTCTGAACACTCGCTTTCTCAGTTGTCACTTTTTCAGCTGTCTTTCTCTCCTTGTCAGACTTCCCAGAACGAAAATTATCCTGACATGTCTCTGGATACTGAATCCAAGACTGCTCATAAAAAAGTCTTGTTAATACCAATAAAAAAAATAATTCAGAATATTAAACAACCATATCCCACTCACAGGCGACTCTGCATCCACATCGAGGTCTGCTCTTGCAGTATACCTTCCTTGTCCTTCCTTCAAGACCCGCACATCAGACTGTATTGCGTCAATCTTGCCTTGCAAAAGTGTGAACTGATTGTTCATATTTTCTTCCATCTTTGCAACAGATGTGGCCAGCGTGTGCACCAACTCCCGCACTGTCTTGAAACCACTTACCTTCGAAGGACCTTGTTCACCTTGTTCACCTTGTTCGCCTTCTATACCTTCTTCACCTTCTACTCTAGCTTTCAGTGCTATTTTGCTTCTGTTCATCTCCCTAAATTTCCTCTTTCTTCCAACCTTCTCAGCCAACACAATTTGAGATTGATTCATCTCAACAGGCCATTGGTTGGGGACCAATGCATCATTCATGATATCTTCAATCAGCTTGTCAAGCATTGGATCCGTTTGCAGATGATTGTCAGGCCAAATAGGATACAATTTCCCCACAGAAACTGGAATCATATGTCTGACCCTAACCTACCAAATACCAAAAAACAAACTGCAACATAAATAAAACTGCAATATTAAATAAATTTGCAATATAAAATATATCTGCAATATAAAATAACTGCAATAAAACCAAATTCTACAACGGAAATACCTCATTGTAATTCTGTATCTCATCAGTAATGAAGTCAGCAAACTTAAACCTTTTACGAGACCCCTGCCAATGAAGAAGAGATGGACCTTCAATCATATCTCTTCTATTTCCCACTAAAACCCCTAAACCAGGAACAGACTCAAACACCCAAATGTATAATGCATGA
>OVBE01013975.1:0-12337 GCA_900406425.1 Iberis pinnata | reverse complement strand
TAAATGGATCCGGAAAAAGGGATAAAAACGAGTGAAAATGCGAGTATATCAGGTTTCCACAAATCTAAATCGCACTTCAGCGTTGTTATCCACCCTGCATCGACAACAAAATAGAAACCAAAACTAGCATATGGGACTAAGTCTTAGCGTTAGAAAAACTAGACTACAACTAGTATAAACCTCAATACAAGGTAAGTTTGTAATATCAAAGAAATATCCAATGAAAAATTCATCATCACCAAATGTGAAACAACACAAAGAGCATGACCAATAACAGAACATAAAAATCCATCGATTATACATATCCAACGATTATACATACTCATTGTCCTAAAGTTATTTGGTCTAATAAGCACGAGCCTAATAAATACTTCATGAATGAGTTCACAACTTAATTCCACAAGTTTAAGTCCTGCTAACAAATGATTATCTCTCCCAAGAGAAACCAAAGGCATATAAAACTCAAAACAATAGTAAGCATAAGACATATTTATCAAGTACATCCAAAATAGATGGGTCTTAAATAACAATATAGGTCGAGTGAGCAAATTCTTGAGGCTTTATACATTTAATCTGCACAAAGCATTATCAAACTTGCACAAAGCAATATGAAAACTACACAAGGTAATAAAAGAGCTGCACAAAGCAGTAAATAAGCCGCAAAAATCGGTAAAAGAGGACTACAAAGCTTTGGAACCTCAACCAACCACACCGAACAATCAAGAAAATTACACAAAGGATCACCATAGCTTTCGGTTCTTGTAAAGGAAATGCAATAGTCATCGCAATAAGAGTCACCAACTTGCTAGTGTGTAACAGTAAAGGTCTTTACATTAAACACTGGAAGGCTCGTAATATATGTCATCTTTCTCCAAAGAAGACCGGATCTGGACAAATAATCGAGAGTGGCTCTTTCTTTATCCCGGAAATGATAGTCTTCAAGAGAGGCCTCGCCACCAAGGAAGATGGAGTCCAAACGAGCATTAGAAAAAAAAAATTGTAAGAAAATTAAGTCATATATATATATATATATATATAATCGTTTCAGGTAGTGGTGCAAAGGAAATTGGAAAAAAGAGAGGTCTAGACATGAGTTCTAAGCATCACATCATGTGAAATTGTATGAAATAGAAAGTGTGTTGAAAAAATTGGTCTGAAATTTACGATTTTTAGAAGTTATAAGTTCGTGTAACATTTACTACGGATTTATACTACATGTTTGATCATGGATGTGAAAAGGTTCGGACTAAAACATTTTAGTTAACAAAAAAAAGAAAAACTTATACACTATCATCTTCTCCACCAAATTATAGTATTTCTGTTTTATTTATGCAAATAAGTCCAATACTGATATTTGAGGTCGTAATCAAAATAAATCACAAGCACATATACAAATCCATGGTACAATATATTTTTTAATTCGTTCTTTTATATTCTTTGAAAACAATAGTCGCAAATGAGTTAAAATAATGTTATGATAATTAAAAATGCAAATGTGGTCCAAAGTTACCCTACATAAATAATTGGACCTGTTTGTTTCACTTTCTAGTGGAATATCTTTATAAACAATTATTATTACTCCACTTTGTTTTTGTGAAAGTGACTACTCAACCTTTCTTTGGTATATAGTAATGGATTAAGAAACTGATTCTCTGTTATGTATGATATATTCATAAGAATTGTATTATGAAATGATTGAAGTATCCAAGGAACTCTTCTTTGTTAAGTGGAGAGAACTTACAAGAAGTTCTTAGACCATTAGCTTGTGCTTCGTGTATGGTTTGAAACAATATAAATCGTTTGCAGCTATTTATGACTATAAGAATTATGTTTGAAACTGTTATTTTTAGATCTTTCTTTCGAAAATACTATTTCGTTAAACTTTTATTTTCTTAATTTTGCTTGTCGTAAGTGTTAATATATGTTTCTTTTACTAGAAAGCTAATTTTTCAGATTTTTATTCATGAGATTTCGATTATATAGGGAAGTATATACACTAGATTTAATAAATATACGAAATAATTCGGTTAATTACTAGCATATAATGGGAGTTCTTTATCAAAAGAGCCAACATTTTCTCTTAAAAGTGATATCGAAATGTTTACATTAATTATTATGACATGCACTTCCTGAAATTAAAAACTACGTACTAGTCTTTTGTGCACCAATACTTCATTAATTCAAACCGAATACAAAATATACGCAACACCGGACAGTCTCGAATGTGCAGAATAGAAAGGTCTAACTACTAATAGATGGCCTAAACATCGAAGAAGATAGATAAGCAAGATAATACAAGCTTTAATATATGATAGGAGTAAGGTGAAACAGTTTAATGTTGTTAGATACTTGGATAGCTCAAGGCTTCCTACTGCTTCCTCGACTAACTTTGAAGACGTCACTTTACGTTGTGACTTTGATAGACGGTCCATAACCGCAACTCTCACAATAGTGATAGTCAATGCATCTTCCGACCTTAGCCAGGCCATCACACAAGATAGCAAAAGGGTTAGGAAAGTAGAGGTCCGCTTTAGTTCAACACCTAGAAAACAACTTGCTTTCAGAAGGTTGAAGGTAGACAGCCCAATTTTATCTTCTGAATAAGGAGATGATGAAGCTAATAAAATCAGTCTCTCCTGGCCCCAGCAGGAGGAATTTTGGTTAGATGTCTCCACACCTGAGACATCTATGAGACTTACAGCCACTAAAGGCACCAATTCATGGTCTTTCATCTTACTTAATTCCAATGTTGTTATAAATGAATAACACTTAAGGCAATAACAGAGTACCAAATTTGACAACTCATACTCGTAACCCCAAGGCAACGTAAAGCAATCACAAACACTAATCATGGAAATCAAGCATAGCCTAATACTATCCACCTGAGCAACAATGTTACCCATGAGTATCAAGATCTGATACTGCAGACCTCGGGAAACATAGATAAGCTTACGTTTAAAGCTTGGAAGATAGAGAACAATAAAGCAACCATGGCGAAATAGAGAAGATTCTTTGCCCAAATGTGGAATGAATACTTTAGTCTAGGCATAAAAGAATGAGATTTCTTCATTGGGAATTACCCGAGATAAGATTACCTTACTATTTTCCAATTCTCTGGTATTTGCATATATCCACATCACCGAAACATAAGAGAACGATTCCACCACCAGACATAGACAAACCGCCATAAGTGACGAGTAGCCTTTGCGGTGGGAGGCCAGAAAGTGAGCGACCAGGTTTGGTTTTGATATGAAGTAGAGATTTATGAGCATCATAGAGAACGGACTCGAGCACACTTGACTCAAAGCGAACCCAGATCCACAAAACCATTGAAGAAGCTTGGATCGCCAAAGATCTGTTAGGAAATGACCAAGCTCAACTGAAAGAGCATCAACCAGTCTCGCCATGGAAACCACATGTTGCGGTGAAGCTCTCAGAACAAGAGTCTTGTGACAGCGGCAAGGCGTGGGAGACGACGAATCTTTGGGAGGTGAGCCCGAGAAAAGAGAAGGCGCCGATAAGGGATCTATTATCGTCACACGGAGGTTCATCGGCAAGCCCAATAGTCTAGCCGAGATCTTATGTTCGGAGATAGAATCGACACACTCTTGACGGCCGAGAAACAGCAAACTACGGAAGTGAAAGGCCAAGGGGAGTCAAACATGGAACAAAGCAGAAGAAGAAGAGGCGGGACGGCGACGGATATGACCGCCGGTGCCGGCGTCGAAGCAAACTAGGGTTTCTCTCTCGATTATCAGGTCAGAGAGGAAAAGCGGAACTCGTGTTACGTCTTAAACTACATACTAATCATACTCTATTTGAATCCAGTACTATAAACGAGAGCGTTTTCGGATATGCATTCGGCTCCAGATTTGTTCCAATGTTATAAGTTGAAAAAGTTTATATTTAAGGAATGTATGTTGCGATGATTCGAATTAATACATGGCTTAGAGATGAATAAACATCGTTTCTAAAACGCTTTCACCTATAGAAGATGATATTTTACACACACAAAAAAGTAACAGCGTGTTCATTTTTTGTGCATGCTTATGAGATTATGGGAATACACATTTCTGAAAATGTTTAATATATTACTATAAAGTTTTATTTGATTTGATTTTAAAAATAAATACAAATTTAAAGTCTATGAATATCAAACTAAGACAATGTAAAGAATGCTCATAGTAAATAATTTATGTAGACAAAATCATCAAATAGAAAAACAGAGTTGCCAATTTCCTCCTCCACCCACCCCTAAACATATAATGTTCAAATTTTTTTCACATAGAACTTCACATGTGAATTTAATTGCACCCAAATTACTCTTATGCTTTATGAAACCACCTAGACTATTCGATTTGGTTTATTTCCCTTGATCAAATTAAACCAATAATAGAGTTATAAGTTTAATAAATCACAACTCAACATTGTGATGTAACGTTAATCTTGCTTGACTAGGTTAACCAAAATAAAAAAATAAAAAAGAAAGTTACAAAGAAATAAATTAAATCGAGTTACAGAGAAAGAACCATAAATCAAAGGCGTCCTTGAAAACTTTTACATGTAAAACCATCATCATCATCCTCCACACGTTGCTTTATACATTTGCTTCTGATTAGGAGCTTTCTTGTTTATGTTTAAAGTTGTTGCCATCTTTTTTGATCAAAATAACAATTACTCGATTTGCATACTTTTGGAATCTCTGATTAAATTCACCCAACTGAAACCGAGACAAAAAAAAATGATATGAATCAGTATTTTATTTATTTAACCCCAAAACATTATCTTTAAAGTCCTCAAACAATGAACCACCACTATTACTCACTCTAGCAGAATTTAACGAAGTGATCGCATTATCGTTTTGATTATCGAATTATAGAGAAAGAACTATTAACTCTTTTTTTTTCCTTTCTTTAATTTCGGTTAACCTGACTAACCAAAACTCACGTCACATTGCGATTTTTAAGCTAATAACATAATTACTAAGGGGAAATACATCAAATCAAGTAATTTGTATCATTTTGTAAAGTAATAACTCAAACTTCATTAATAGGAGAAAAAATGTGAGTAGTCAGATTTGATCTTTGGTATGATAATGAGGCAGTAGAAGTGACACACTATTAAGCCACTTGCTCATTGTTCAATATAATTTATGGAAATATGATACCACTCTCAAACCACTATCTCTTAAAAATATATCATTCGCTTAGACTAATTATATGACATAGTTGAATTAGCAATACTAACCATACAGATTAACATCAATTTTTATTTTATTTCAAATGAATACGTCCAATTATAATATATTTCAAAAGGTTGAAATTATTAATTGAACTTATACATAACATAATTATGCATCATCAAAACAAATGTATGCAATGTGAAAGAAAAAAAAAACGAATGTATGCAGGAAATGCTTATTAAAATCTAACTCATCACTCATAAAGACAAATCATTTATTTGTTGATCACATACTTATTTCAAAATACTAATTTCTCGAGCATTGTCATATAAATGACTATGAATGTGGTATCTTTGTTGGTACTAGTGATTATGTTTATTGATAAAAGTTATTATATGGCATTATATATATATATATATGTGTGTATATATAACAAAAATACAACTTTTAACAACAAAAATAAAAGAATGTTCTCACTAATTATATATTTGATGATATGTAGTTGAAATTTATCAACTAGTATGTAAAGTGTATATAAATTAAAGAATGGATATATGTAAGTTTGTGGAGTTGCGTAAAAAAGATATGAGTCAATATAAATGGAAGATATAAATACACAATATCTCCTATATATATTAATATATCTTTACTATTAAAATGATATTATATATTTAAAAGAAGACAAAATAAATGTTCGATTTATTAAGAATGCCGTTGGGATTGAAATTTTCGATGACCGAAAAAAACATAGAAAGGTATTTTTGTCCAATTTATTTTGAAAATGCACGAATCCCTTTTCGGGTCGGGTTTGACCCGAAATTTTTTTAAAAAGATATATACAATCAATTTGACATATAAAAAATTAAAAATGACTTAGCACTACTGGAAAGATGGTGTGAGTGTACCTCCAAGACTCCCATCCAAAATTTTTAAGTGTTAGTTTCTTTTATACTTTAAATTAGAGTAATTTCGTATATTAGGTACTTTTTGTTTTTTAATTTGGAAAATATGTACTTTTGTTTTTTTATTTGTAAAATAAGTACTATTGTTTTTTATTTAAAAAATAAGTATTTTTGTTCATTAACATAAACCATTCATCGTTCACAAAGACAATTCACTGTTCACATAAACCATTCATCGTTCACACATACAATTCATCATTCACACATACAATTCAATTCATCATTCACGAAACAAAAAGTACCTAAATACAAAGACTTTTATAAATTACCCTTTTAGCAAATTATAAAACTTTTAAGTACCCTATTACCAATTTCTCTAATTATAGACTTTAAACTTTAATTTAAAAGTAAATAAGTATAATTAGTTTCTGAGATATTTGATTACAAAATCTTATAGCTTTAATAAACTTTAAACTAAAAATTAATAAGTCTGATTAATTTAAAAATCTAACAACTAATTTAACTGAAAAATAGAAAAATATTTCTAAAAGAAATTCTTACATGTAACATAAAAAATTTATATTAAATAAAAAAATGTTTTAAAATATTATTTATTTATTTATCAAAAATCATATACACAAATTTAATTAGTCATTTATATCTTCATAAATTTTATAATATCACGTATTCCAAATCTACTATTTTAGAATATTTATTTTTGGTTATTTCGAAAAGATTTAATTATGAAATCGAGATCTGCATTTTTATTTAAAATAACTTCCAAATTTTAATTTGAAAAATAAGAAATCGGTTTAATATTTGTTTAATTAATTAAAAATTATTTTAACCAAACATTTAACATCTAACCAAAATAAGACAACATTTTTATAAAATAATTTATTTTAAAATTTATTTCTTTCTTATCTTTACATTGAGTTACCTAAAATTATATTTAAATATATAAATCGGTTTATTTTAGTTATGATATTTTAAATTATAAGATTTTAAACTGGTTTAATTTTTATTTTGGTTTTCGTATATTAATATCTATCAAATTCCATTTTAAAGTTTTAGATATTTAATCAAATTTTCACATTTAATGATATTTCCTTTTCTAAAATTGAAATAGATTAACTGAAATTATTTCATCGATTTAAAAAGACTTTTTAGAATGAAGATTTAGTTAGAAAAACTAGGATCCCACATCAGAAGTTGAAGAAAGTCTTTTTCCTGTCTAGCTACTATATATATTAATTTTAAGATTAGTTTCAATCTCACACCAATTTGGGTGCAGTAAGTGCAACAACCCGATTTAGTTGAGACTCATGCACAACAAGTATTCAGTTAAATTCGATTTTCTAAAAAAATTAAAAAAACTCAATGTTTGAACTAAATATGATAATATTATTTGAGTTAATAGTTTAAGTGACTGATTTAATCAGCATCTAAATAGTAACAAAATATTTGGTTTAATTTCCTTTTTAAACGAGTTAAAAATCAAAAGTTAAAAATATTATTTTGTTTTCATGAAAGTAATCAAATGTTTTAGTTTTTAAATGATTCTATGAGAATAAAGAAGGTATTTACGAGAATTTCCATCAGAAAAATATATACAGTTAAATTTGATTTTCAGTAAATCAAAATTTATAAACTTAATGTGATATGTATTTATTTGTTTAAATTGTTTGAGGGCCTGATTTAATCAGGATCGAATTAGCAACAAAAAATATATTCAATATAATTGGTTTTTAATGAAACTGAATTAAAAAAATTATTATCACATCCATCTCTGATGAAGATTTACAATTCCTTACCCTACTTCCGTCCACTAACTGTCTGAAAGAAAAAGTATGGCAACAATATGCTTCATCAAAATTACGACATTTCTTGTGGCAGATTCTGGCAAGAGCTTTACCTGTGAATGCCCTGCTCGCGAATTGTAAGTTGATTGTGGATAGGCAGTGTCCTTGTTGTGATGTTTCGGATGAAAAAATTAATCATACTTTATTCACTTGCCCTCCAGCAATCCAGGTTTGGGTTCTTTCTGACATTCCCAATATCCTAGGTGTTTTTCTGTCGCCCAACTTACTGAAGAATATGCATTTCCTTTTCTCCTCTAAGCAGCGTTTGGATCGATCAGCGAATCCTGATGTTTTTATCTGGCTCTTATGGTATATATGGAAGGCTCGTAACGACAAATTGCTCAATAATAAAGTCTGGGAACCACCATGTATTATACATGTAGCATCTAAAGAAGCTCAGGAGTGGATGATGGCCCATTCGTCAATCCCGACAAAGTCCTATAGTCAAATAAATGAGATGTGTCATGCCAATTATCTACGACTCGATGATGCTGACCTCGTGTGTTTTGTGGACGACTCTTGGAAAGTAAACATGAATTTTTGCAGCATAAGCTGGATTCTACAATCTCCTAGAGGCGGAGTGAATACACTTGGGATTAGGTGACTTCATTTATGTATCTCTCCATTACATGCAAAATTGTTGAGTCTCTTATGGGCTTTGGAGTGTTTATCTAATTTGGGACGACATTGTAATGATTTCCTTACAAATTCCGCAGACTTGCTTCATATGGTGAATAATCTTTCGGATTGGCCGATATTCTCGTACAAACTTTCCGATTTAACCTGGTATATGCCCACCAACATGAATTTTCATCTCTACCACTGTTCAAGACAGTTCAACAAGAGAGTGGATGTACTAGCTCATGCAGCATATCAAAGAAATAATATTTTCTCTCTATAGTACTTCTCGATCAAGCTGGATTTCTAGTTGTTTTTATCTTGTTGCATGATATTATTCCATCTTTGACTAAAAGTATGATATTTCATAGAAGAAAATATACAAATATATGTTACCTTTTTTTTGTTTACCTAAAATATGTGATATTAGTATATATATAGAAGATTTTCTTGCAATTTTAGTCTTATAAATAAAACCCTTTACAAAATATTGAAATTACAGAAACAAAATTTCTTCTTCTTAGTACAATTATTATTTTTAAAAATATACACATAATGGGTATCACAAAAATCTCTGTAACCTTCATTTTTATTTTAACAGTGTCAATTTTATTGTTGAATTACAAGGTTCTAGCCACATCAGGTATGATAAAAAAGATTTGGTTGTTATTATTCCGTTCTTTTTTCTCTATTATATAAAACGAGTGAAAATGTTATATATATATATATATATCAAAATGAATATATCTCATTTATAATATAACGTGGGAGTTGTATATACACGTGTGAAAATGTATAAATATATGCATGTTTCAAGAAGAAGTTTGAAAAGAATTAAAATGTTATATTGAAAAGAATAGAATTTTTATGGCTAATTGTAAAGTTGTATATATTATGTGTGCGTATGAATTGATAGATGTATATTCATTATTTGTATATGTTAATGAACTTTGAAAAAGCTTATATTGAAATTAAAAATTTTTGAAGAAAAAAATATATTGAAATTAATATATATATATATATATATATATATATATATAATATTGTGGAGTTGTATGTATCCAGTGATCGAGGCAGCAAAAGGTCATTGTGTCGCTTTCTGTGATACTACTTTTTTCAATGATGAGATATGCAACAAAGAATGTAAACTGGAGGGATATAAAAAGGGCTCATGTGCTGGATATCCCAAAAATTGTTGCTGCAGCAATTGATATTTAACAATGAGACAGAGTTCATAATATGTGAATTTAAAAGAAAAACTTTCGTATTGTTTTATTTTTAATTTCCTGATAAAATAATAAAAGGTAATTTGTTGAACTATCAATTCTATACTTAATTAGTTTTATGAAAAATTATCTTTAGAGTTGTTTTTTCTTTTTGTCAAACAAAATATTTCATTACTAAATAAGAAAATTTATACTCTACTAAAAGAGCAAGAGATTACACATAATAAAATAAATTTAGCAAAAAAATCCGCTAACCGATTGATAAAAGTGGTAACAACAACATGAAAGATAAAACCAAATGACGAATGCACCAAATCTTTATCTTGAAAGAATCTTCGATATTTTTGGCATTAAATCTCAAATAAAGAGAGTAAAAAACACTTAAGTTTAAAAGGTTATACTCTACTACTGAAAAAATAAACAAACTTAAAACCAAAGCCGTTACAACAAGCACTACATGCATGAATTGTCTTTTGTGAGCAAAGTGAAGCAGAAAAGCTATTGTATATGTATCTATAATAAAATATACATCATAACTAGTAAATGAGACTAAGTTCCTAGTGTTATAAAAAATTAGATTAAAACTAATAAAAACTTCAAAACAAAGTGAATTTAGAATATTAAAAAATCTGACGAAACTGCAAACTCCTCCAAATTTAAAGTCAGAAAAAAAAAAAAAAAGCAAACTATGAACATCTCATCCTTGGTGTTGTTAAGATAGGCGGTCACAACCCATTTCGATCCATCTCATTTAGATACAAATCTATTTTAATTTGTTAGATTATAGGATTTAAACTTGGCCCATTTATTTAAACTCTACTTAATTTTTTTCTCAACTCCACATAATTTTTTATCCAGAACCATTTCAAATATATGAATGTTTTTATTTTAATAATATATTGTAAATAACTTTTGTATATAATTTTCTTTATTACCTAAATTCAATAGTAGTGTATATAAATATTTTTATAGCCAGGGGAGGATCTATAACAAAATTTTGTTGGGTAAAAAAATTAATATAAATATTTATTTATTATATATAAATTGTTAAATATAATAAACTAATTAAATTTATATATTTTAATAAATAATAAAATAATTCAGCATAAAAATAAGATAAATACATGAAACCAAAATATAATCATCCATTATATTAGATACTATGGAAAATTATTAGATATTTTTAAAATAAATTATTTTAAAATATTGAAAAGATTTAAAAATACTAAGGTACATTCTAACTACTTTTTGTGTGGAATATATACTAGTTAATGGAAATTTAAAAGATATATTCATTTTGTATCAAATGTGTATATCAATAATAGTTTAAATTTAAAATGTATTAGGAAATTTTTAAAAATAAAACTAAAGCATATATCAAAATCAATATTAAAATAATAGTTCTATAAATTTGAGTTTTGAAATATATGGTTGAAATAATAATAATAATAATAATAATAATAATAATAATAATAATAATAATAATAATAATAATAATAATAATAANAATAATAATAATAATAATAATAATAATAATAATAATAATAATAATAATAATAATAATAATAAAGAATGGGCACATAATCATTTTTCAAAACAAAGATGTATTAAATATTATGTAACAAGTTGCAATTTGGTAGGGTGGATTTGCACCATCTTTATATAAATGCATCCTCCCTTGTTTATAGCATGTAAGATATTTGCTTATATAATATTACAAATAAATAAAAATCATATACATGAAAAATTTCAGTACTAATATGGCTTTTAAATGTAATAAATTTACAGTAATAGAACCACTTAGAACATTATGCTCTTTTTTGTTACCATACAAAAGAGATATAGATTAAAAAAATTAGAAAGATATATTAGATGCGCCCAAAAAGAAGTGAAGAGCCCACTCATGTGAAAATTATTTGTCGTGTTCTTGCCGTTTGTGTGAGGTAGTCTGCATGCTTATTAGCAATCCGTGAACAATGAAAGATCTTCACCTCCAAAAATCATCGTCGAAAAGAAGCCACATCATGCAATTCGGAACTGCAGGCCGGCCAGTCAGAAGAATGCGAAATCAACTCAACCAATTCATGTGAATAAGTATAAAAAATATCACATAATCGTCCCATTCGAAATAGGCTTTGCATGGTTCACAACATGTTTAGCATTTCGATATGGAGGGGTGAGGTTCCATGATGGAACCCCATCGAACACATAAGGGATTTGAGCATGTTTGGTCTTTGAGAATCCAACCAACTCCACTGGTGGTGTCATTCTGTTTCAATGCTCCGTCAACTAGACATATGGTCTTCGGGGAAGGCATCTGATAAACAAGAAAATGCATTCTTATCTATGCAAATGTCTTAAGTTTACTTATGTCGATGTAACACTTAAGTTTCAATCCAATTCAGGTAATGTTTAACACACTTATCCTATTAGAATCATGTCTAGTAGGGGTGTTCAATGTGGATAAACCGAACCGAACCGATCCGAACTGAACCGAATTGTGCTATATGGTATGGTTTTGGATAAACCGAATAAACCGTTTGGATA
>OVBE01013974.1:0-12312 GCA_900406425.1 Iberis pinnata | reverse complement strand
AAAAAACATTAAACTATTATAATTCTATAAAGTTATTTATAGATAAATCATTTTGTAGTGTTGTGTGGATACTTGTATTCCTAATATTAAAGAAATAAACGATTAAAATAATATTTCCTTATCATTACCAAAAGTAACTCATGTTTTATATAATACCTCAAATCTTCTAAAATCAAAACAACATAAGAAGAAACAAAGCTCATATTTTTCATGATAAAGAGAACTTGTTGAAGACTTGAAGCTATGGAAACTTATTCCATGGAGAATCCAATGGCATAAAATTATGTAAACTATCTAAAGGATTTACATTATGCAGCATAAACATCGGTTCTTCACTAAAGGATCATTCTTCAGTTTACCTAAGCAACATAAAAACACAAATATTTGAGATATATAGACAAGAATATTAGAGAAATCAAGAGGAAATGCATTGAAATTACCATTTTTTGTGTGGAAGATAGAAGGTCGAAGAACAATATGCATTGTGGTTACTATTCCATGAAGTTCACCATTTAGTAATGGACTAGCTTCAGAAAGTGTCATATTGTTATCTAATATTTTTCCACCATTAATAAGCTTGATCTCTTTTATCATCTTTGGAGAATTTTCTTTGCCTGTAAATTCAGATATTACAATATTTTTTGGTTAAAGTTTTGTTACAAGCTATGATCAAAATATTTGTTTAGTTTTATGGAAAATTTTAGTATAAACTAGAAATTAAGACAAAATTTAATATGCTAGTTAAAACCTGCATTGCATGATACACGAAATTTTAGTTCAATACTTATTATTTGTATAACTACGATCTATATAATTAAATTTTATATTACATTTGTATTAGTTATTTACTAAACTGTAATTTTATAACAATAAAAAGTATAAATATAAGTTAATATTATCATAAACATTCATTATCTATGATATTTTCAGAGCTAATAAGTTATAACTAGCAAACATTCATATTTATATAATAAAATATAAGTAAATATCGAAAAAGAAAAAGACTAATTAGTGATTTGGTGATCCATTTCATCTCCTCGTAGTTATCATTTTTGGCACATAAGATGCATACATCTAATTATATGAAACTAAACAAGATTTCAACTTGACCTTATTGAGAAAGTATTTACCTTTAGGCCATTGAGAAATGATTTTCTCTTTAAGAGATGCAACACTCATGAGTTGATTGTATTTAGTTGGTCCAATATCAGTGCCATCTTCAAGTCTAAATTTCAATTCTATCCAATCTCCATCTACCATCTTCTTAAATCACCCTCTGAGAAAGTCTTACAAATATTTCATATAACACTTAACAAAATTATTCATCGAGAAAACAAAGAAAAATGAAGAAATATATGTTTTAAATTCAGAAAATGATAGGAAGAAGAAGAAGTTGTCTTTGAGCAGCAATTATCATTTCTCAACTGAGTTTTTTCTTATNNNNAATTATCATTTCTCAACTGAGTTTTTTCTTATAAAAAGACTTCAGTCACAAAGTCTTTTATATATTTACATATATGTCCCTTTGCTTTTATATTTACATTATTTCACATCTGTATTATTTGCGATGTAATTTCTGCTATTTATGTATTAGTAATATCTAAATTATACAAATAATCATATCTAAATTGTATCATTCCTATAAATTTTATNTCATTTTTTGAATTCATTTGGAACATAAACTAACTTATATATAACAAATGGCCCAAATTAACAATAGTAATATAAAATGTTGTCAATCATTTAAGAACTAATATATGATAATTTGGTATTGATCATTTCAATTCCATTTAGCATACTAAAGTCGAAAGGAAAAATACTATTACATATTGTCTTCTTCGTGGCCAACCATCTAAATACTTTTTTATAATACATAAAAAAAAAATTCGTTGCGTGCATTCCACAAACATGATACATTCTTTGCTTGAAAATTTAAAGAATTTGTTATATTAATTTTTGTGTTCGTATCAAGAAAAGCAAACAAGTCGAGACAGGTCACTGAATTCATTTTAAAGAGATAAATATAGAATCAATACGTTTAAAAACAAAATAATGAAAGGTCTTAAGTGATGTATTCCACGCATAACTAAAAAAACTAATGGCAGAATCAAATAACTGTTTTTGCGAAAGTATGTATTCTANTTTTTTTTCTCGACAAAAGAAGCAAAATTCATAACAAAACAATTCTAAGGAAAAACAAATTAAAGACAGAAAATAGAGAACATAAGCTTACAACATGCATACTTTAAAGCTTATGATACCAGTACTTGCAACAGCCAAACAATAACCAAAACAAGTATTGTCGTCTCTTGTGAATGTCTCGACCACATGATTTATTTTGAGAAAAACAGAGCACACTAGCTAACAACCTGTAATAACCAAGTTGGGGCAGATCTAGCAATGTATGATTGTAAACACCCATCTCGAACCACATTGTAGGCAATAGCTGAAGCACATTTGTTTTGTACACGAGATATAAAAATACAACATGCTTCTGTAAACCCCATCAGAGAATGAACCAAATTGACTAAATGATATTCATACAAAGGCCAATCACTCGGGTTGGTTACAACTTTAAGAATCTCTTTTGAATCAATGGCGAAAATGATCCTACTACCACGAAAAGTTTGTAGACAATCTACTGCCCACTTGAAGTTATCCAATATACCTTGAAATCTTGAAAGTGGTTTATCTGGAGCCTTACGACCATGTAAAACAACAGTACCTTCATGGTTTCGTAAAATCCAAGCACTACCAATATAACGCACATCATTACGCCAAGACATTGCCACATTACACATAAGATAACCAGCAGGTGGAGCTTTCCAGCGAAATAATATATGTTGCCAAGAGACAAACGGCTCAAATTGAGGGCCAATATGTGAATCAATAGACTGGAACCAGCCCATAGACGCACTATTAGCCTGCAACAAGATCTTATACATTTCTCCCCTTCCATATTGACCACAATACCCATGGCCAAGGCAATCTCAAGTGATCCGGTAAGCTCTTATCTTTCCACAGATTTAGCAAACAATAAATGTTAACATATATCAAATGCGATAAAAAATCTGGGCAGGTTATACTAATAGGTATGGTTGATGGTTTCTTCAGCCACATGACACAAAGGGCAGGTTATACTAATAGGTATGCTTCTTGAACGAAGTCTCTCTGCCACCGGTAAAGCTCCATTCAAAGCTTTCCATATNTCAAATGCGATAAAAAATCTGGGCAGGTTATACTAATAGGTATGGTTGATGGTTTCTTCAGCCACATGACACAAAGGGCAGGTTATACTAATAGGTATGGTTCTTGAACGAAGTCTCTCTGCCACCGGTAAAGCTCCATTCAAAGCTTTCCATATGAAAAGCTTAATTTTTGGCAAAGTTTTGAGTGACCAAATCTCCCTTTTAATCCCATTCAGTTATGGTTGATTCATAACCAGTTGGTTGTTTATACTTTCTAGCATATTATTGAGTAGAAAATATCCACTTCTCACTGTGTAGTTCCCATGTTTCGATAAATACCAGATGTACATGTCAGTTCTTGTAATACAGGGCTTAATTTTCAGAACTAACAGCATGTCTTCTTGTGTGAAATATCGCAGCAACAAATCTCTCTGCCATTCACCCGAAACTGGACAGATTAAATCCGCAACTCGGAGATTCACATTTATCAAAACATTTGGATTGAATGGAACTCTAGGTACATGTGACGGTAACCACACATCAGTCCAAACAAACGTATCTTCCCTATTCCCAATCACTTTCTTTAAACCCTTCGTCAGCAGNCAGCATGTCTTCTTGTGTGAAATATCGCAGCAACAAATCTCTCTGCCATTCACCCGAAGCTGGACAGATTAAATCCGCAACTCGGAGATTCACATTTATCAAAACATTTGGATTGAATGGAACTCTAGGTACATGTGACAGTAACCACACATCAGTCCAAACAAACGTATCTTCTCTATTCCCAATCACTTTCTTTAAACCCTTCGTCAGCAGATTTCAGCCACATATAATACTTCTCCAAGCAAATGATGGACGGTTGCCTAGAGAACTCTTAAGAAACAATTTGTTGGGGAAATACTGTGCTTTATAGATTTGTGAGAGTAGGATACCCGTTTTATTTAAGAGATGCCAAGCCTATTTTGCTAGAAGGCTTTGATTGAACTTACCAAGGTCTTTGAAACCTAAACCGCCATTTGTTTTTGAATTTATCCACTTTAGTAGTCCACCAAAACTCCATCATTGCACTTGTGAGTTTCTTGAGAGTAGTCTTAAGAACTTGAAAACAAGAGATAGCATATACCGATAGTGCCATTGCTATAGACTTCAATGAAATCTCTTTACCTCCTTGAGAGAGATGCTTTGCATACCATCCTTTAAGTCTATGTTGAAGTCTATCAGTTAAAAATGCGAGAATGTTTGTTTTGGAGCCACTAAAACATTCAGGGAGACCAAGGTAAGAGCTAACCCCTCCTTCTGAAAGTATAACCATTATGTTCTTTATCTGATTTTTTGTCTCCACAACGATTTTATCACCAAACACTATCGAAGATTTTTGAAAGTTAATCAACTGACCATAAGCATCACCATACTCTTTGAGACATTCAATAATTGTGTCACTTTCTTCCAAATTTGCTTGATACATGAATAGACCATCGTCTGCAAAAAGAAAATGATGAATAGATAGCCCGAGTTTAGAGAAATCTCGGTTATACGACCTTGTGCTTCGGCCTTATTAAGCATGTGTACCAGATACTTCGTACAAAGTATGAATATCAAAGGAGATAGTGGATCTCCTTGATGCAGGCCGCACTCCGGTTTGAAAAACCCGTGTTCTTGACCATTAAGAATAACTGAATAAGATACAGTTGTAATACATGACATCACCCAAGTGATCCATATTGAATCAAACCCCAAAACCTCTAACATTATCTTCAAGAAACCCCATTCGACTCTATCATAGGCTTTTGACATATTCGTTTGGATAGCCATAAACAATTCTCGACACAACGGATTAGAGCAAAGCCCATGAATCATCTCGTGAGCTATCAAAATATTGTTAGAAATATGCCGCTTTGGCACAAAGGCTCCTTGGGTATTAGAGACAACGTCAGGAAGGATTTTATGCAATCTGTTACATAAAATCTTAGAAAAGATTTTATAAGGGACAGAGCAGAGGCTTATAAGGCGTAATTCGGTCATTCTTTTTGGAGCTGCAACTTTTGGCAATAAAACTATCTGAGTATAATTCCATTCTGCCGGAAATTGTCCCGAAACAAAAAAAAGTAATTTCTCTCCTTTATCAAATGTCCTTTAACCTCATTCCAGAATTTTTGATAGAACAAACTTGTCATACCAACAGCCCCTGGCAATTTATTAGGGTCTATATCAAACACATCCCTGCGAATTTTAGATTCTTTAACTATCGTTGTCAGATTCCGGTTCATCATAGCAGTCACTCTTGGACATATGGAGGCAAAAACTGAGTCATTAAGGCTTGGACTGGATGAAGTGAAAAGATTTCGGAAATAAGCAACAATTATTTCTCCTTTAGATTCCTCTTCAAATCTTTCTGCACCTTCCTCATTTAGAAGCATATGTATTCCATTTCTTGACTGCTAACTTTTTACATTAGCATGAAAAAATCTTGAATTTCTGTCTCCATCACATAACCATCACTCTCTACTTCTCTACCGCCAGAAATTTTCCTCATATATATAGGCCGAACTTAAAGAAAGTTTCCATTTATTTAGAATTTGGGAACTCTTTTGAACTTTCCATATCGATATCCTTTCTCAGCTTTTCAATTACCGTGGCTGCATTATGCGAATTGTATTACATTGATTGTTTCTGAAGATTCCACACATATCTTGTCAAACTTGAATTTACCTCGCAGAATATTCGGCTCATATGCAAAATTCAAGAGTAAAGAGCGATGATCATATTCAATACTCTCAAAAAAAGCACATGACATTTGGGGAACCAAGTAAATCATTCATTGTTACTAAATGCACTATCAAGACAGCATTGGATCCAAATACTATTCCTATAACCTGCCCATGAAAACCAGTTACCGGAACTTGCAATCTCCGCAAGATGACCAATATTGATTGTCTCGGAAGTCCCAAAAATAGTTGTATGGCCATGTTGATCCACCCAGTTTTTCATCATTGCTGAGCAAATCATTAAAATCACCAATTACTAACCATGGTTGATGCCTAGAGCTACCAATTTCCTGTAATCTTCGCCAAGACTCCTTCCTTAGGCTTGTAACAGGTTCTCCATACACAAAGGTTATCTTTATCTTTGTAGAACCGAACTTAACATGAGTGTTAGTATACCTTTTTCAGCAAATAACATATTGACCTCATAAATGTTCTTCCATAGTAACGAGAGTCCCTCACTTAGCCCAATTGGATCAATAGTAAAGATATTATCGTAACCAAGACCTTCTTGAAGATTTTGTAGCACACTAGTATTGTTTTTTGTTTCTTGTAGAAACAAAAAATCCGGAAAATGCACCCGGCAAAAATTCCGGAGACAACAAACTGTCGGGTCGTTCCCTAGACCCTGACAGTTCCAGCTGATTATACTCATTGTTGCTTTGGCGGTTTGAGCGAATTCTCATGCTCAGTTACCGCCTTTGATGTGATGAAGAATTGAGCTTAATAGTCGGCACAATCTTCTTAGTTAGAGACTCATCAACACTAGAAACATCTTCAACTCTTTTACGATTGGGAGATCTTTTTCATTTGCTCCGTTAATAAGTAATACAGCCCTTGTTTGTGTAAGATTATGATAAAACATCTGAGAATCTTGAGACAAATCAGTAGATACGCTCGCTTCTTTCCTAGCTTTACGAATCCATTTATTTGGTCTGTTTCTTTTTGATTTTCCGTGGGCTGAAGTTCCGGTTAAGATGAATTTTTTCCAACCCATATTTACTACCGTACAACTACCCAACGAAGAAAATTTAAAAGAAGGCTCACGTATTGTGAAGGACTGGGAATCTGTAGCCATATTGTTTGATACAACAATACCACTATACAAGATACGTGAAAGAAGGTTATTAGTCTGTCCGAGATAACCGAAGACAGGACCTTTACCTTTATCTATATATGAACTGATCACTAGAATTTCCTTATCCATAGCTTTTTTGTGAAATTTTGATTGCAATCTCACTAGACGACCCTGACGTTCGTTTCGATCTGCAACAACTAAGTATTGCGATATTGTGTTGCTATCTTCCTTTGACAGATGAATTGGAAGTGATGGAAAACCAGGCGGAGCTATAGTCTCTGATAGTACTTGATTATTAACAGAGGGCTTGAAGTCAGTGACCAATTCTTTTAAATTTGCTTGTGGGTTTGAATTTTCATGACTTGATGATGTTCCATTCAACGCAATGAGAGGGCATACTCCAGCTTCATGTGTCAGTCTTGAACAAATAAAACATCTCTTCCTGAACTTTTCATATTCAAACAAAACTATGAAAATACGACCATTAGGAAGTTCAACTTCCCTTGATTTCACTGCTGGCCTTCGAACATCAAATCGCAAGTGAAGGCGAACGTAATCTTTAGTGTGAGATTTATCACAATTGAAAGCAACCTCCTTCAAAAACCCAATGACATCTCCTACTTTTTCATCACTTCTGGCTTAAACACTTCCGCAGGTAAATTGCGCATTCTTATCCAGACATCTAGATAACATAAATAATGCGGGGGGATCTGGATTCCAACGATCGAGTATTAGCATCCAATCGTCAAATAACCACGGGCCATTATCCAAAACCATATGCAGATCATCTTCCAACTTGAAAATAAATTGAAATGTATCCCTTGACAAAGCTATGCCTCTTACTCTACCTACCACCCTCCAAATCACATGCAATTTCTCAATCATCTAGCCATATTCTACTTTTTTGGATTTAGAAAACGGCCGATCAAGCTATTCCTTGTCCTTTGAACCGAGTTAAAAACAGAGCTTTGAGGTAGCTTGATAGGAGATTTTTCTTCAATCGAAAGAGTGTTGAGAGATAATTCTAGTTGATCTTCCATCGTAAACTGAATAGAACCTTCTCCGAATCGAGATTAGTCAATTTTGAATCGAATCATGGTGGGAAACAGAAAATTCCGGTGACGCGTAACAGCCGAGATCACCTTGGAAATATCACTCTTCTCCAACTAGAAAGAGAAAAAAACATGTATTCTATTTAATATATAAAATTTATGAAATTTAACACTTTGAAACCAGCTAATATTTGTAAATTAAGAAAAATCTCATCAACCTCACTCTGGCACACTTCTCTAGACAGGGACAAAAAAACAGATCTATTTTCTTGTCGGCACGGCGCCAGCGGCTAGCTCAGCGCCAGTCATCGGTCTGTCCTTTTAGCTCCTTTTACTTTGCTCTTCGTTTGGTCTAGGGCTTGGTCGAATTCTTGCGCGGCGGTTTGGTTCAAGTGAGAGGTGGTTAGCTCTCTGCTCGTGGTTTGCGGTTGCGGATCTGTGCGTCATCGGTTGTGTAGAGTTCTGTTCGGTATGCTCCTTCTGGTGGTTTCTTCTTCTTGTCTCCTAATTTTGGCCATCAGAGATCTTTCTTCAGCATCTCTGGTGCTTTTCTTGTTGTCTGATGCTTTTTCCAGCTATGAAGTGAGGTCCTCCTTTGGCGCTTAGGTTCCTGGTGGCTTTTGTCTCTGGTTCCACCTGGTAAGGTTTCCTCGTCTCCTCTCTGGTTTGGGTTCTCGTGTAAGTAGAATGGTGGTGGTTGGTTAGTTGTTGTTGATTAGTTCTTGTGAGTCTTAGATCATGCCTTTTTCGTTTTATGTTTACTAGGTTTTGGCTCTGTTTTTTGGTTCTTTGTTGTGGATCTTGGTTGTTCACGTTCGCCTTTCTTATCACTCCGGAATAGTTTTTTGTGTTTCACTGCGGAGTCTTTCTGAGAGAATGACTGGGATGGATAGCCTATGGTCTTCACCGAGAATTTTTGGTCAGCTATGCTCTTCTCCTTTCTCCGTTGGCGGAGCTTGATGTCCTTTGGCTTGGTGCTATGTTGTCGCAGTGGTTTTTTTTTCTCGGTCCTTGTCGTTTCATCTTCTGTCTTTCAGTGCTTACGTTCCAGGAGTGGTTGTTATGGTCGTCGGTTGTTAGGACTTCCAAGGAGGTGTTTCTTCGTCTGGTCAGGGCGTTGGGTGATTCTAGTGGTGCACCATTATTTTCCATCTGGTACAGCTTCTGAGCTTTAGCAGCTTATTAGCTTTCTCATGTTCTTCGCTATATCTTATCAGTCGCTCGGGTCTTCAGGGTTGGGTTTTCTAGGTCTGCTGCTTTTGCTAGTTCCATCAGTGCTAAGTTTGGTTTTGTTTGTTTTGTTGTTTTCTCTCGAACTGCCTTGTATGGCCTTTAACTCCAGGGTATCTCTTTTTTGCCCGGCTTTCGAACTGTTTGTATGTTGTGTTTCCTTTATCTGTTTTCTGTTTGTAGTTGTTAAAACACATGGAAAAAAATTATAAAATTTAACCCTAAAAAATCATAAGAAAATAAGTAAATAACATGAGAAAAGTGGACGCAAAAAAGTTTATAAATAATTGGTAAGATGTTGATCTTAGACAATGAACTGGATAAAGAGCAACAATGATCACTTTATTACAAACTTGAAAGAATTAGAGAGCATGATTCAACATTCGTTTGAATGGCCAAATTTTACTTTGGAATTGAAGGTTTTTAAGTTTTATGACCATCTTTTCCATACTTTAGATTGATCCAACAACCTTAGATAACAAATACATAAGCGGATAACCTTTGCAAAAATTGCAAAAAGAGCTAATAGATGTCATATGATTTTTACTCTTATTGATAAGGATTACTCTTGGTTTGTAACACAAAATAATGTCTCTTTTTTTCTTTCACAAATTGAATTTATAGTTAACAAGCGAACCAAATTACAACGAGATGAAAGCCCTAGAGATTTAAGAGAAACTATGTTCTAGAGTTTTAATGGAAACAAAGTCGGCATGACTTATACCTCCGGAGACAACAACCCAAACAAGGGAGATTAGAAATCAAACCAAAAGAAACCTAAAGCCGAAACAAAAGCCTACAACAAACTTAGCCAAAGACAGAACCAACTCCAAAGACTTTAGATCTACAACGCCGAGAAAACAATCAAAATCCGAGAGATCGAGAGTAACATGTTAATACCAAAGGAGAACCAGAAATCATAGCTACGAGAAGACCCAAGCGGGGAACAAACACCAGCTAGAGATTACACCAACAGAGACTCATCGAAAGAAGACGGAAAGCTCACCGCAAAGAAACCGCCTGCAACTGGTGGCACTGCTCCAAAATGAGAGAGGGGAGAAGCAACACAAAGATAGAACCTGAAGCACAAAGGGAAGAGTCCAAAAGGATACAAGATTCTTACACGCGGACACTCGCAAGCAAAACTCAGCCATCTACCGACTCAGAAAAAGCCACCTCTTCGCAAGAGAAGAACTTGATATCGAAACCACTGCTGGTCTAAAGCTCAAAACCGAAGTCTAACAAATGCCAACCTGAACCTGCAGATGTCCAAGCATCAAAATACCATCCAAAGAAACAAACCCTAGAGAACTATTGTAAACCACTCAAACCATGGAACTGAGCCAACAAGCGGAAGAAAGGAAAATCCAGGTGAGGGAGAAACTACTTAGACTAAGACTGATGAGGAGAACAAACCAAAAAATGATCCAAACNAAAACCGGACAGAGAACCTAGCTTAAAATTAAAACACGCAAAATCCACTAAAGTCGAAGTTGCCAACCCGAAGAAAAGGCGGAGCCACAACCACCAATACCTGGTGATGTCTTTGCATTTTACGTGTTTTAGGAAGTTATTTATCGTTTTTTTAGGTTCATTTAGATGTCAACTTGTTGCATTCATAGGTTTCTTTTAGTAAGTTTGCATTTTTAGGTAATTCTGCATTAGTATTTGCATACATGTGCATATTGGATATGTTTCAGGAACTTAGGGAAGTTTCGGGATATCATGGGAAATTTGGAGAAGGAAAAGGAAATGCACAGACTGGAACCAACTCAATCAAAACCAGGCCAATTCAAATGTTGAACTCGACTGAGACAAATTCCTCATCGAGCCGAAAGGAGATTTGATCGAGCCAAAAGGAATTTCAGCTTGAACCCATGCCAACTCGATCACATGACCAAGCCGGCTAGATCTCACATCGAGCCCAACTCGGCCAAGCTCACTCAATCACACGATCAAGCTGGACTCGACCACGGATCGAGCCGGGCTATGATAGGACTCCGCGAGGCGGTAATGATTCTGATGACAAAAATCGATGAGACATAAAAGCTCTGAATGAAAAACTGGATAAGCCCCTTCTTGGACAACATCAACATGTTCACTTCATCAGTGAGAAGAGCAGATTCAGCTCCAAGATGGGGAGACTGGCCAACATGAGGAGGTTAGCTATGTTCAGAATCAGAGTGGATATAACAAATGTTTCATTAACTAATCAAATAACCCTGGTCTCTCATACCGTAGCAAAAAACGTAGCCAAGCCTCAGGATCAAGTTTATGCTTCACAGCAGCAGAAAAATATCCAGCCATTCATCACTTNCTCTCTGCAAAGATTGAGGTTTTAAAATCTAGGGTTACTTCTTTGGAAAGCAAGTATGTTTCCACTTCTATTTCTCTTCCAACCACAAATGGCCAACTTCCAGGAAAGGCAATACAAAATCCAAAGGAGTATGCACATGTCAATGCCATCTTCTTGGGAAGTGTCCATGACCTTTCTTCTCACACTTTTCCTACTGACATCAGTGAGGACAGTGTCGTTCAAGTTTACAAATAACATAATCATAGAAATTAACAATCGCTTGTTTAGCTAAATGATCAGCACGGTTATTTGCTTCCCGTTGTATATGACGAAATTGTATGTTGATGAAATGATCCTTCCAATAATAGATTGTTTAGAGATAGTTGTTAAACCTTAAGTGATTTTCATTAGATGTTAGCAATATGATGACTAGCTGGTTACTGTCTTCAAATATAACGTTGTTGTAGCCCAAAAGTTGTGTGCATTATATGGCCCAAATGAGAGATGACAATTCTGATTCCTCGACAGTAAGTCGTCCAACAAAGCGTAGTTGTCCACAGTATAAAACCCGGCCACATGCATCACGTAGGATCCAGCCTAGTCCCAAAGCATTACTTCCCGGAATATGAGAGGCATCACAATTACATTTAACCCAAGAAGCTGGTGGTGGCACCCAGTGCTGTATAGTTCGATTTGAATTACCCCC
>OVBE01013973.1:0-12338 GCA_900406425.1 Iberis pinnata | reverse complement strand
CCGAATTAGGTGGGATTCTCCGAGATCATAGGGCCAACTAACCGGGATAATCAGAACAATATGACCTAGGCAGAAAGGACTATTAAAAGGGGAGGAAGAAAGAATAAAGGTATCTTTTGGCCAATTTTCGAGCTGTCTTTTACTTTAGAGAAATTATCTAAGTTGCAAGTGTAACCATTCGATCCAAATCAATAAAATCTATTTCTCTTTAAATTTATGCTGTGTCTTTTTCCTTATTAAACAAGAACAATCGAATTCCTCATTGAGATCAGCTTGATAAAACTACATTGTGTATTTTAGCATCCACACTATTCCCTTCGGTTTTTCATGCCTGATCTGTTTCTCTCCACTTTATCTCATTTAGTCAAGGTACGCAATCGATTTCCCCTCTTTTCATTCCAAAAATATGGCAAGTTTGGGTAAATTCGTTTTGATTGATTGGGATTGTTGGAATGTCTATCTAGAAAGATTTTATACTCTCCTTTTCACTTCAATGTCCAATGCATGTTGATTTTATGAAAGTTAAGTTGAGATTGTTTGATTTTAATTTGGGAATTTAGGTATTTGGTAGAAATCCGAATTTGGATGATTGGCTGTGCGTAAATGATCTATATGATTGTTTAAGAATGAATTTTGTTGCTCAATCGTGTTGGTTTAGGTTCCTTAATTCATACTTTCATTTTCTATGTTGTTGTCAATTGCATAATGGTCTTTTGATGGTTCTTACCCTTGATTTCTTGCTAAGTTTTATTAATATTGCTCTAAATCATTGCTCACCATTTCCTATGTCTCTTGATAACTTGTTGAGATTTGACTTTCAATCTATATTTTGGTTGTTTTCTCCTTGAAGCATCTTGCTTCTTACTAGTTGTAACTATTCATGCTCGATCATTACTAATTGCTTGTTAGTGTCTTGACTAATTTATTCTTTATTTCATTCTTACTAATCTTCTATTAGTATTGCTTGTTCATGCGGTATGCTAGATTTCTATGTCAATAATTCTTGTTAACTTTCGTTAGCATTGCTTGCTTATTGATAAACTATTGCTTGTTATGTCTTGGATTGTTATGAATCGACAACCACGCGCTCTGAATCTACCGAACCTGCTGCTGCCAAGAAGACAAAGACACCTACCGCTAATGAGAAAAAAAGGGTGTATCATCGGGTAGCAAACCACTCATTCATCCGAAGCTTCTCAAAACCCCTTGGCCGACACCAGTTGGGATGGTTTTCCGCAACAACACTCTCGAATTTACCTTCACCGAGTTGCAAAATCATAAGACTTGGAATGCTCGAAAGATCACTGATAAATGGGATAACTTTGATGGTATGTTTTTAAACACCCCCGCTCAAGACTAAATTCGAGCCTACTCGTTTTGCCAACCTTTGTGTTTTGCGGGATCTTGGAGTTGATGAAGACGTGCAAGCATTGTTTGCCGCTATGGGTCTGGATGACTTCCATTTTCAAGAATGCACGCTATACAAGGATCTAACTCGTCAATTATTAGCATCATTCTGCATCGTTAGCGAAGATCCTAAGGCACCTCGTCTATCTAAGACGGAGGTACAATTATTTTGGTTGGGGAAGCTTTACAAGATCCATATGGTTGAGTTTGGTCCCATTTTTGGTTTAAGAACCAATGGTTACCTCTCTGAGCTTCCCAAGTTTTACTTTCATCATGATCTTTGGGGGGTAATAGCTCGAGGTCGCTCTGTTTTAAGATCCTTACACTTATCTGCAATCCCGTTATTCGCCTTACTATCAAGATCCTTAGCAACCTTTTCTATGGGAAGAAGGAGTCTGGTTCAACTCGAAACCAAGGGCTAGAGCTTCTCAATTATGCTATCAGCCGTTTCACCTTGTCCACCTATGAGTCAGACCAGGATCGTCATACTCATGATGATAACATAGGTTGGTTATTTACTCAGGTTTTAGATGAGAGGAATTTTCCATCTTTGAAGAATCCAAAGAGGACGGAGATGATGGGTAGTCTAGTTACCCCAGTTTTACGCCATGTTAGTATTCCCCTTGAGCATTTCCCTACTAAGACAAAGACTAACCGAGTAGACGAGCAGTACATCGCGAACACGAAGTGATTTGCACAGTATCATGATTATCTTTTTGAGAACAAGGAGGGTCAGATATGCGAGATTGGAATATGCGAGATTGGAATCTCGAAGACTGAGGATTTTGATACCTACAACTTTAGTGCCCCGCATATCTGACATGACTCATGAAGAGAAAATGGCGTGGATCATGGATTCACAAGAGGGCAAAAATGGGTTAATGCGGCGCATCCTGCGAACAGTTTCTTCTTGCTTCTGCCCACCAAGACGTCATAGTGAGGATGAGATGGAGTTTGTTGAGCAACGCGATGTTGGAGATGGTTCCGGTCACATTTCAGATTGAGATAGTTGAGCTACATTGTAGTATTTTCCTTTTCACTCAAAACTCGTGTGTCTTTTTCTTATTTTTTTTTTTTTTAGACTTATCTACTCTATCTATTCATATTCCTTCTCTTAGATTTATTTTCAAACTGGGACGGTGTGAAGTAAGTATGGGGGAGGGTCTACGCTACTAACTATGTTTGATGGTTTCTCTTTTGGTGGATTTTTTCAAAATTTTAGCTTGTAAAAGTAGATGAGTCTAGTTGAGTTGAAGGAATAATGATACTAACCTAGTGTGAGTTCAGTTTCACTCTCCGTTTGATTGCTGACTTAGATTAATTGATGGACTTAGGATTTGAACACCGTTGATTGATTGATATGCCTTTGAAAGTTATGATATTTTGGATTGTTGATGATTTTATGCTAGCTCAATTATTCTATGACTTAATATGATCATAAATTCTCCTACTTATGTTGTTGGTATACTATGAAAGTTAGGTATCTTGCTCTACAGTGTTTTGTAAAACCGACAAGTTCTTTCAGTATGATCCGGGTCCTTTCTCTCTATCCCTTCAGAAAATAAAAAGAAAAACGGTACAGAAAAAGATTGAAAGTGTGATCTATAAATCCGTAGTCAATCCCAAAAAAACCGGCTGCTGAAAAAAGAAAGAAAGAAAGAAAGAAAAGCGCAGAAATGCAAAGAAATAAAAAAGGAGAAGAAAAGCAGTAAGAAAATAGAAGTGAGAAAGAGAGAAAAATGATTATGACCGGAAGTCGATTGATGCTCTGTTTGGTATGTATATTTTGATAAAAGGGGTACCTAAGCACGCTGATCGATACCTAATAAGTAAGAACGCACCATTTTAGACTTGAATGAATTAAATGAGCTAGTTGAAATGATTTGATAGTTTGATTGATTCGGGATTTATAGTAGAATGCATATTGTTGTTTATGTGGTGGTAAACAATCCAATTGTAGTGGTTGTCTGGGATTAGTGTCTTTAGTTTATGACATATGAATTTGGGGTTTCTGAGATTTTCTGAATTCATGTGTGGTCCTTTTCAAACCTCTGCTGTAGATTTGATATTGCTTTATTTGAGGACAAGAAAAGATCTAAGTCTGGGGGGAGTTGATATTACTCGATTTTAATGCATAATAGTGAAAACTTATGTCTGCTATTCTACATTATTCCGAGCGTTTTCCTTGCAAATTTCATATATTTTCATGATTCTAAGTGCTCGGGTCGTTTTGGAGCAAATGATGCATTTCAAAGTAAATCAGAAGAATTCGCTAAGTTGCAGAACGAAGTGATCGATTGAGCACCTAAGAGATCAATCGAGCACATCAGCTGAAGAAGTGCACGATCGGGCGTCCCACTACCCGATCGGGCATTTTCTCATGGGAATTTATAGAAAAAGAGATTGATCGTGCATCTTGTAGATTGATCAATCAAATTATAGAAGAGATCGATTGAGCACCTAAGGAGATCGATCGATCCTTTTGCCCGAAAAGAATTAGAAGATTTCCAATTCTGCATCCAAGTCCTCAAGCTTATCCTCTTTTCATGTTTTTAATTATTTACTTTTTACACTATGAAAGTCTTATGGCTTAGGTTTTATTAGATACACTTTTACAACTTTTGAGCTTTGACTGAGGGAGACGAGATTCATGAACATTGTACTTGGAGAAGAATTTCTGAATCCTCTTTAATATATCTATACTTATTTATTATGTGTTCTTCTTTGATATTGGATTGTTTATGCTTTACAATGTCTGAGTAGTTCATTAGTTAGGTTTTATGTTGTCCCAAAGAAATCAGGTTTGATTGTCAAGGTTATTCATAAAGGGATTAAATTGTTAGGTTCTCTGTCTAGATTTGAACTTAAAGCATGAATTAGCTTGATCACCTAGTTCTTGATAATATATTGATATATACAAAGAGATTTGGTTTAGAAACTTGACCTATTCTAGATGAGTAAATTCCTTTCCTTGCGGGAGTATTGTCTTAGGGGTTTATGACTTATCAAATATGAACTGTAATACATGTTTGAATTATCTAAATACAGAGGGAGTTTGTCTTTAGTAATTTGAATATAGGGATTAATACTTTGGGAGGAGATTAATCTAGTTTCTATCTTTTGAATTGAGAACTATTTTTAAACGAAAATCCTTGCATGATAACCTGACTTTTAAACCTGACTACATGTGGATTGCCTAATGCCTGACGCTTTTATTTCATCGTTTACAACTGTTTAATTTAATTACTGTTTTGATTCCGATATAAACAACTTACTTATTCCGTCTTAGATTGATTTGATATTGAACTGAAATGTGTGTTGTCTGGTCTCTGTGGATTACAGCCTTGGCTATGCTATAGTGATATATTCTCTGCAATATTAGTTTATGATTAAATTCTAACCCTATCAGCAGTCTCTACGTTATTCAAATCAGCATTCACAATCACAAGGTATGTAGAATTAGGACCTAGAAACGCGTACCTAAGCCCTCGTAAGAGAGTTTGAAGTTCCAGCTTTGGAGCATTCAGCTCGGCCCATGGATCATCAAGAGGTGAAGGGTATGGTTTAGGTGGAGGCTTGGCAGCTACATCCACTAATTCCACATAATTGGTCATTTCTTCAATTCTCCTACTAGAATCGAGCGTCCTGGTAAAACCTGAAACTTCATCACTAAGAGAAACATGCTCATTAGTTAAGTTAGTCAATGCAATCTCTAAAGGGTCATCAAAAAGGAAGTCATCAGAAACTCCCTCAACAGCTTTAGTAACAATAGCAACCCAAAAAGACTTAGCATCAAGAGATGATTTCTTCAGAACATCTTGTAGATTAAACTTCATTACCACGTCTCCAAAGTGAAGATCGATCTTTCCTTTCTTCACATCAATAATAGCACCAGCTGTAGCCAAAAAGGGTCTTCCTAAATCATGGGGTCTTTGGGTTCTTCTGCAAGTTCCAGAATCACAAAATCGGTTGGTACAAATGTTGTCCCGATTTTCACAGGTAGGTTCTCAATAACTCCAATGTGATATTTCACAGAACGATCAGCTACAACCAATGAGATCTTTGTACCATTGATATCTTTCATCCTTAATCGTTTAGCCACTGAGAAAGGCACTAAATTTACGCTTGGACCCAAATCGTAGAGAGATCTAACAAAGGTAATATCTCCAATCTCCATTGATAGCACAAAGCTTCCAAGATCACCAAGCTTCTTAGGCATTTGGTTTTGTAAGATAGAACTAAATTCTTTAGTAATCATCATTTCCCCTTCTTCTATAGTAAGCTTGTTGGTTACCATGCTCTTGCCATATTTCTTTAGGGATGGAATCACTTGGCATGCATCTGAGAGTGGAAGTCGGACATTGAGCTCAATAATCATCTCTTTTCACTTTGCATCTTCGAGATCCTTTCTAGATTTCTTAGGTTTTACTGGATATGGGACCTTCGGTTTGTAGATGCGAGTAGTTTCAGGGATCCCAATAATTGGTGGACTGATCGATCCACCTTTTTAGACCCGCCAGGAACATTTGGACCGATTGGTCCAGTTTGAACCAATCGATATGAACTTTCTGGATTTTCCAGATTCTTTGGATCGATCAATCCGGGCTGGACCGATCAATCCAAAGCATCTGGAGCTCCCTGGATAGTTATACAAATTGATCCAGCCTGGATCGATTGGTCTGAAGACCCTTCATCTTTTTCTTTGGTTAATTTCAGACCTGAATCATTTTGTTTTTCCCCCATTTCGGCATAGAACTCCTTCTTGAAACTTGAATTATAGCCTTGATTGTAAACCCTTTGGCTTTGGCTATTTATATAGCTCACTTATTCTTCAACAACATTTGGTATGCAAAGCAAGCAGCTTCTGAATCATCAGCAAAACTTACATGTTTTGGTTCTTAAGGGGTTGAGTAAGCATTCTTCTCATCTCTGAAACTTGTCCGTTCACTTCTGAAAGTTCATGGTTTTCAGATATAATCCCCTTAGTTCTCTATCAAACGATAGGCGTCTGGGACAGCTTTGGTCATATTTCTGGTCAATTCCCCTGTAGAAAGTGTTGAGGAGACTTACATATTTGAAACCATGACGTGGGCAGTCAAGAAGATGCTCCTTGAATCGTTCTCAGGCTTCATAGAATGATTAAAGTGGACTTTGCATAAATCATGCGATCTTGTTCCTTAAAGTGTTGGTCCTAGTAGTAGTGAAGAAGTGGTTAAGAAACTTGGATTTGCAGTCTTCCCAAGTTACAATAAAACCAACAGGTATAGATTTCAACTAGCAAAGTGCTATCTCAGCTAGAGAATGACGGAATAGGTTGCAGTGCATAAAATCGCGTGATACCCTATTAAGCTTGGTAGTACTGCAGATGTCCTCAAAGTTTTCAATGTTATCCATGGGATGCTCAGTTGGTAAACCACTAAATTGGTTTTACGGATCATCTGAACGAACTGAATGGGGGAATTTGTACTCCCTTCGCTGAGGTTGTTGAGCTGGGATAGGATTCCTGTTAGTGAATAATGCTTCAGGATTGTTGAAAGAACCAACAAGAGGGTGGTTTTGAGGGTGGAGTTGATTAGCAACTCTGTCCAGATCGACATACAAGATAAAGTTTCTTGTATCGATATTCTGAGGAACTTGGTTCACCGGTGGTATTTGGTTGCCACCAGCTCTTGGTTGGCCTTATGGCACTTTATTGCTGTTAGCTCCTCCTCCCACTTGATGAAGAATCTATTGATTAAGTCCAGGAAGAGGTGGATCGATTTGACCTCCGGGACCGACCGGATTGTTCAAATTAACGTATCACCCATTGAGTTAGATTAGCTTGCGTCTTTCTTAGATTTACGATTTGAGCGCTGTAACTTTGCGAGTTCTACATTACTAAGGCTGAGTAATTCAGAGCATTTTTCAGATCTTCTGATCATGCACCTGTAAAACAAAAAAAAGAAGAAAGACCGAGATTAGTATTGTAAAATAGAATCTTAGATTAGATTCTAAATAAAATTTAAAAGGCAAGTCACCAGAAACGGCGCCAAAATTATGATAAGCTTAGAATTTGATCCTAAAACTATAATGTAGAGAACATATCACTATAGCACAGTAAAGGGTTGAATCCATAGAGACCAGACAACACACATTTCAGTTTAATCTCAAATCAAGCTAAGACGGAATATTAAGATTGTTTGTATCGAAATCAAAATGATAATTAAATAAACGCTTATAAACGATAAACTAAAGACGTCTGGCAATAGGAAATCCACATGTAGTCAGGTTTAAAAGTCATGTTATCATGCAACGATTTTCATTTGAAAATAGTTCTCAACTCAAAAGTCAGAAACTAGATTAATCTCCTCCTGAAGATTTAATCCCTATATTCAAATTACTAAAGACAAACTCCAACCTTATTTAGATAATTAAAATATGCATTACAGTCCATATTCGATAAGTTCATAAACCCCTAAGACAATACTCACGCAAGTAAAGGCATTTACTCATCTAGATTAGGTCAAGTTTCTAAATCAAATACCTAACAAATTCAATCCCTTTATGAACAAATCCTAACAATCAAACCTGATTTACCTGGAAAAACCTTAAACCTAATTAATGAACTACTCAAACGTTACAAAGTATAAGCTACACAAAATCAGAGAAGAACAAATAATTAAATAAATAAAATAGATATTATAAATCAAGATCAGAGTTCAAAATTCTTCTCCAAAATATAGGGTTCAGAATTCATATCTCTGTAAAAGCTCTAGAGTTGTAAAAGTGTAGACAATAAAACCAAAGCCACAAGACTTTTATAGTTTAAAAAATTTAAAAAATAAAAATAGAAAAATAGGCTTGAGGACTCTTTTGCAAAAATATGGATATCTTCAAAGTTTCTCACAGGTATGGCGGATCGATCGATCCAGGCATGGACCGATCGATCCAGTCTTCTACGGGCAATGTGCACTGATCAATCCAGATCTTCTGTATCTCTCTAGATATTTGGACCGATCGGTCCGAGGCTGGACAGATCGGTCTGAGCTCTTCGTGGCTTCAGTTCTTCATTTTGATCAATCTAAAACCGGATTGATCTCTCATTCCTTTACTTAGCCAAATCCTATCCAAATATGCTGCAAATCTTTACTTTAAGTCCAAATCAACCCAAACACCTGAAAATGTACCAAAACTTGCAAGGAAAATGTTTGGATAATGCATAATAGCATACATAAATGTCCATTAAAATGCATTAAAACCGAGTAATATTAGTGATAATAACATACCATTGTTACTGGATTCTTATAAATTTGGATATTGGAAGATGCAAATGACTCAAGTTATTTAGAGAATTGATATGGATTCATGGATTGCTGTAGAGGAAGGATGGTATCCACCTAAAGTGCGGAATGAGAAAGGCGAAATGGTGATAAAACCTATGAAGGAATGAACCGTAGTTGAGAAAATTCAACCACAACAAACTCACAAGCACTTAACAAAATATTCACTTCTCTGCCTATTGATGAATTTACCAGCGTTCAAGGGTGTACAAGAGGTAAAGATTCTTGGGATATTCTAAGAGTCTCATATGAAGGTACAAGTAGTGTGAAACGTACTAAAATTGATATTTTGCCTCTGAATTTGAGACACTTACTATGGAGGAATATGAAACTATGAACCAGTTCAGTCGCAAAATAAGTAGAATAGCACATGAAGCTTTGGTGTTGGGAAAGATCTGTAAAGACAAGAAGCTGGTAAAGAAACTTCTTAGAAGTTTACCTGACAAATTCCAACCACACAGGTCTGCAATCGAAGTGGCATTGGATTAAGACAATCTAAATTTTGATCAAGTTGTAGGGTGTATGAACTCAAAATCAGGAAGAAAGAGATAGCTGCAGGTAAAAGCATAACTCTTGTGTCCATAGAAAAGGCGAGTAATCAGGGATCTGATTTGGAGGATGAATTTGGTCTCATTGTCAAGAAGTACTTCAAGAGAGCTGAAAGAGGACAAAAGAAGAACAACTTTAACTCTAACCGTGGAGATCAAGATAGGGAAGTAAAAAAGGGGTGAAAAAAATATCTTGAGTGTGAAGGTTTTGGACACTTTAAAGCGGAATGTCCAGCTTTGAAAACACGAGATACAATTCAATGATATAAATGCAAAGGTTTTGGTCATACCAAGAATGACTATGTTGGAAGGATCAAAGGAAATCCAAACGAGAAGTCCTTAGTAAGCTGGAGTGAAAGTGATACAGATGTAGAAAATGAAGATGGAAATACTTTTAACAACTTTTTCTCTTTCGTAGGGATCATACAAGCAGATGCTGATGAGTAGAATGATGATGTGCTAGGTAATGAATTTGGTGAAGAGACTAATCTGTCACTTGAAGAAAATAGGATTCTGGTGAAGCATATGGTCTCAAAGAGTAATGAAGTTAAGCGTTTACCCTTGGTGATTGATGATATAATCAACGAGAAAATGGAGCTACGTGAGGAAATTAAAAAGGAAAAGCAGAAGAATGAAGTTGCCGAAGGAAATCTTCAAGAACAATTATGAAACATCAAGATATTGAGTACTGGAACTAAAGATCTAGACAAGTTGTTGTCTGTAGGCAAAATGGTGAACGATCATTGGGGTCTCGGTTACAATGGAGGTAACCAATTTAAGGATACCAAATTTTTAAAGGGCAAAGAAGCACACAAATCCCTCACACAGCACAACAACAAGTTACTGAAACCAGGTCATATCAGAAGATTGATCTTCAAGATGCTGACACTGTGGAAAACTTGGACATTTTAAGTAGTATTGTCATCGGTTTATGAATAGGGTGTCATCATTCATCTGAGAAAATTGTTTCTTTAAGGACTACAAGGGGCGTCATAAAGTATGGGTACGAAAAATTGATTTATATTTTGGTCTCAAGAAGATGGCAAAGAGTGTAGTACCTAAGAATGATGAACTTATGGTGTGTCATGTAGCATTCTCGGCTGAACAAGACACAACAGAAGAATCATGGTATTTTAATAGTGGATGTTCAAGACATATTACTGGTGATGAAGAGAAGTTGACTAAGTTCCAAGAAGTATTATCAGGAAAAGTCACATCTGGAGATGATGCTAGAGGAAAAAATAGAGGAAATGAGCAACCATAACTTGCTGAAGTTTATTTGGTTGATGGACTCAAATGTAACTTAATCAATATCAGCCAGTTGTGTGATGAAGGGCTAGAGGCCACGTTCACAAAAATGAGATGTAGAGCCATTGATGAGTCAGGCATTATCAAGTTGGAAGGAGTTAGATCATGAATCAACTGTTATATGTGGAAACCAAGAACAACTTTGGCATCAAAAATTAGGTCACTTAAATATGAAAACATTGATAAAACTTCTCAATCATGAAGTTTGTAGATGAGTTTTGAGAATAAGTGCACATCATCCGTTTGTGTGTGGACCATGTACACGAGGGAAACATGTCAAGGGATATCATAAGTCTGTTATGATGTCAAAACTTCATAAGCACTTGCATTGGTACATATGAATTTGATAGGACCAATACAAGTCGAGAGTCTCATTGGGAAAAAGTACATTCTAATGGTTTTGATGATTTCAATCGGTTTACATGGGTTCGAATTTTAAGGGAGAAATCAGAAACAGTAGATAGTTTTAAGATCTTGGCACTACAAGTTAAGAATGAGAAGTGTGGAATCAAAACGATTCGAAGTGACCATGGAGCAGAATTTTAAAATGAGCTATTTGATATGTTTTGTCAAAATCAGAGAATTGTTCACCAATATTCAGCACCAAGAACACCACAACAAAATGGAGTCTTTGAAAGAAAGAACAAAAACATTACAAGAGATGGTCAGAGCTATGTTACATGGTAATCAAGTTGCAAAACACTTCTAGTCTAAAACAATTAACACTGCTTGTTACATAATCAACAGAGTGCATGTTCAAAAAGGTACAAACAAAACTCCATATGAGATGTGGAAACCAAGTCTGAGTTACTTGCACATTTTTGGGTGTGTTTTCTACATTCTAAATGATAAGGATCATCTGGGCAAGTTTGACTTTTGAAGTGATGAAGTCTTCTTTATGAACTATTCAGGAAAAAGTATATCCTATCGAGTGTTTAGAAAACGAACAAATACTATTCCGGAGACAATCAATGTTGTGTTTGATGATCACTCATAAAACCGAATGATGGTTCATAAATTCTCACCACATGACCACCAGGAACCTGTTTCTTCTCAGAATGCTCCAATTGTTAATACACCAACTTCTCTAGCAGTCACAGAGGTTCACAAGAATCACTCTAGAGACGATGTTATAGAAGAGATTCAGGGGGGAAGAATTACCATAGGAAAATAGATTGACTTCAAGAGATTGGTTACTAGATAACCAACTGAATCTATCATGTTTTCATCATTTGTCTCTATGATTGAACCTCTGAATCATAGAGAGGCATTGGTTAACGACTTCTGGATAACTGCAATGCAAGATGAATTAAATCAGTTCAATCAGAGTGATGTTTGGGACTTGGTACCAAGACGTAAAGAGATGAATATTGTAGGTACTAAATGGATGTTCAAGAACAAGATAGATGAATCAGTAACAGTTGTCAGAAACAAAGCTTGCTTAGTTGCTCAAGGATATTCTCCAGTGGAAGGTGTGGATTTTGATGAGACATTTGCTCCTGTTCCTCGACTTTAGTCAATTAGGTTCATGTTTGGAATGGCATGTACTTTGGAAATTCAGACTGTATCAAATGGATGTAAAGAGTGCATTCCTAAATGGTATACTCCAGGAAGAGGTGTACGTAGAACAACCCAAAGGATTTGATAATCCACAACATCCTGATTACGTATTCAAACTCAAGAAATCTCTCGATGGACTATGTAGAAACCCGTATTTTGATTAGGAATTTTTTTCGTTTTTATATATATTTTTCGG
>OVBE01013972.1:0-12339 GCA_900406425.1 Iberis pinnata | reverse complement strand
CGAATCAATGTTATGTTGTGCAACAAAACCAAATAAGAATTTACATTGTCTAGCCTTCCATTCAATCATCATAGTTTAAATAATAACAGATTCTTGGATTGTTTTGCACGTCTTAACTATTATATTAGTTAAACCAAATATAACAACAAAAACTATTATGGACCAAAACCCTAATCTTTTCCTAGGCCGTTTAAGGCATAAAGCATTTTTCCTACCGTAAATTGAATTCGGAAGCACAACATCATTAACGATTGTGCTTAACCGACTGGGCAACTCATCGGTGATGTATTATGTTTCTTGGGAATCACTATTATGTTTTTCCTCTTATGATTGCTAAGATTTTTTTTAATGTTTCTTGGGAAATATTTGTTATCACATTTAAGCTCTCAATTTAACTTTAAGTCCCTTTTTCTTAAAAAGAATTATATATATACACTTTTACATCTTTGTTTGATATGAAGGTCTAACATTTATATTCTTGTTTTGTTATATATATCAATGTTAGAGCTTTACATTAATTATTGCTTTACCAGATAATAATACATTTTCTTTATTATTATAGAATTGTTTATGACGGATTTATGCGATGTATTCCATAAAACATAATAACAATATTAATTAGTCATTGCTCCAACGATCCCTTAAACTTAAAGGTCAGAGAATAAAGTATATGGTATCATCTACATTTATTAATCATGCATCTTTTATCTTTACATATTTTATTTCCGAATTTACTCTGAAAACAGCTGGGTTTCTAGTTAACTTTTAATTAATATATGGGCTTTATTGTTCTCGAATCATTTGAATTCTTTGAAAGCTGTAAACAGATAGATAGATAGTATCATCTTTCATGACGTGGATGTCTTTCTTAAAATTATCGTTTTCTTAAAACTAAATCTAGGACCAAGTTGAGTGCCTTGCCCGAGTTGCAAAAATTAGTAATAGGTTTTTTTTCATTTGTTGATGTATTGTTATCTACTTGGTTTATGGATATGGATAACATACTCACTTAATCATTAGAAAATGTTATTTTGTATCAAAATAGAGAATTATACAGTTTCTTTTTAAAAAAATAAATTTTATATAGCCTTTGTGATGAATTAAATCTTTGACCAAGCAAAAAAAACGGTAACTGAAAACCAAATTGAACTGAACCCAGAACTCAGTTTCGATTCAGTTTAGGATATCTTCAATTAACTAGGTGGATATTATACTATCTATTGGTTTTAGTTCGATTTTTGTTAATAACTAATATCCACAAATTAACCTTATACCCAAAATACATATACAATATGTGTGTATATATGCAAAAAAGTTGAGTTAAGAAAATCAATTATGAATTATGATGCGAGATTACTAGTTATGAATTATGATGCTAGACTTCTAGTTATTTGTTTGTGTTAGTTTGTAGTTTTTTTTATAATTTGTTTGATTTTATGTTTTTCACTGGTTTGATTCGGTTTTCATTTGATTTTTATCGGTTAATTCTGTTATTCGGTTAATTTGGTTAGTATTCGAACCGACTGAAACTGATAGGTATACAAAAAGACCGAGACCAAAATATTTAAATTAACCGAATGAATTTTATATTACTCTAACCATACTAATTGTAACTAAGTATAACCGAACTGAAACCGAATGTCCAAGCCTAACTAAGCCATTCTATGAAATGTTTTATAATGCAAGAATTTACAACTAGTAGAATGGAACTTCAATAGAATAAAGTGCAGATGTAGATTACTTGACCAAAACCACTTTCTAAGATTTGTTTTATTTTCGTATGCAACTCTCAAATCACACACATTAATACAAACCACTCAACTATATATATGGAAATTGTCACATATTCTTATTCAAATATAGACATGAATGTGACACTGTGAGATCTAAATCAAGGACACTTAACGTTTCGACCAGGACCACCATAGAAGAAATGAACACCCCAAGAATCTCCACCAATACCTGTCTTCACATTGTAACAGTTATGTTTATCAGCAAAGTAGTAAAGACTCTTTGGTTCTCTCAAAGTATTGGTTCCATCAACTATCAAAAGACTCCTGAAATAGCTCGCTTTCTTAAACCCTTCGTCTGCGAAATGCCCACTTCCCATATCAGTGGTCGTGTGTCTCCCACCTGTTCTTGAGTTAATGATCTCACCTCCCCATTCAACCCTAGTAGCTCCATTTCCTAGAGAAGTGAACAACGAGCCAGGCCAGTAACCTATATCGTCTTTGTCATTAATCCTTAGCCACCAGTTTCCTGTTTCTCGGTCCTGATGATTCCGAATAATTAAGCATTTCGAGGTAACTTGGGAAAAAAGATACACTACTTTCTTGCGTTTCAAGTAACCTATGAGTTATTACCTTCCATATGAGTATAGAGATATCGTATTGAGTTCCACGATAGCGAGAGACGGTGGTGAAAGATCCACCTACACTGTATCGATTACTCGTTTGCACAAAGCCTGAGCAGAGAAGGTTGTAACAACCTGTTGTTCGGTATCCATCACGCTATTTCCCAAAAAAATTTCATAATGATTTGTGTCATTAGAATATTTCGTAATTTAAATTCATATTGGTATAAATATTCAATTTTTATATTTAGTTTCAAAAATATTACAAAAATGTTATTGTTCTAAAATACCATGGATTTAATATAGTTTCAGAACATTAATTTAAATCATAACTTCTAACTAGTGGACTCAAACCCAAATTTTTTATAAAAAAAATTAATTTTTGAAATTAATTTTTTTGTTTGTGATATTTTTGAAACAGAAAGATAGTTAATAATATTTTTGAAAAATAGTTTGGTGAAATTTTTCTATTAGGAAACATAAACGTTGATATGGTTACCATATGGTTTTTCTNNNATGGTTTTTCTGCTATATGCATATGAATAAATAAATAAAAAATAATTATTCTAGATTTTTTTGGTGAGATTAGGACAAATCTTGGGTTCATCCCCTTGGTGAATTTGAGAATTCACCTCACTTCTTTACATCAATCATATTGCCACGTAGGATTAGTAAAAACATAAATTAATTAAATGATTAGTTTCCAAAATATAAATCATAAACCCAAAAATATAAATCTTAACCCCAAAATATAAACCTTAAACCAAAAATATAAACGCTAAACCCGAAATATAAACTTTAACCCCTTAAATATAAACCCTAAACCGCAAAAAATAAATTCTAACCCAAATATAAATCTTAGCTCCCAAAATATAAACCCTAAACACCAAAATATAAACCTAACCCAAAATATAAACCCTAAACCCCAAAATATAAACACTAAAGCTCAAAATAAACCCCAAACCCTAAATACAAATATAAATTTTAACCCAAATATAAACCTTAACACCCAAAAATATAAACCTTAAACCCAAAATATAAACCCTAAACCCCAAAATATAAACCATAAACCCAAAATATAAACCCTAACCCAAAATATAAACCATAAACCCCAAAAGATAAATCATAACCCCAAAATATAAACCCTAAGCCCCAAAATATAAACCTCAAACCCTAAACACAAATATAAACCGTAACCCAAATATAAAGCTTAACCCCAAAATATAAACCCTAAACCCTAAAACATAAATCCTAAACCCCAAAATATAAACCCATAACCCCAAATATAAACCCTAAACCCCAAAACATAAACCCTAAACCCAAAATATAAACCCCTAACCCCAAAATATATTTTGGGTTTATATTTTGGTTTTAGGTTTATATTGGAGTTAGGGTTTATATTTTGGGGTTTAGGGTTTATATTTTGGGGGTTAAGGTTTGTATTTAGGTTAGGGTTTATATTTTTGTTTAGGGTTTGGGGTTTATATTTTGAGGTTTATGATTTATATTTTGGGGTTTAGAGTTTGTATTTTGGGGTTTAGGGTTTATATTTTGGTTAGGTTTAATTTAGGTTATGATAATTTTTTGGGTTTAGGGTTTATATTTTGGGGGTAAAGGTTTATATTTGGACTTTAAGGTTTATATTTTTGGTTTAGTGTTTAGGGTTTAGTTTATATTTTTGGATTAGAGTTTATATTTTGGGATTTAGAATTTATATTTTGGAAACTAATCATTTAATTTAATATTTTTTCAAATTAATCCTAGGTGGCAATATGATTGGTGTAAAGAAGTGAGGTGAATTCTCAAATTCACCAAGGGGGTGAACCCAAGTTTTGTCCGTGGGATTATGGGTTGTGAACGCTCAAATAATTTGTTCTATCGGGATTTAGAAACTAGTGAACCTCATAATTGTCAAATGACGTTTATTATGTTGATGAGTAGGCAAATATTTGGGAGAACATACCGTCCAATAAACAAAGAATCTAGGATTATTATCATCGTATAGTTCTGGATAAACCTATAAATGAAGTCAAACAAAGATATTAGTTAGTTAATGTATTCCTTTATACAAGAACAAAAAAAAACTTGGTCAAGAAAGGAACTAAACCTGCCATCCGGCTTCAATCGTGTTAAGAGTAGATCCATTTCCAGAAACAATCCAAGTCTGAGCCAAGCTAAATTCTTTAGGAACTTGGACATATGGTTTCCATAGATTTATTGCAACTTCTGTCCCGTAAAATCTTCCATTTCTCTCACTCAATACTGCATACTAAATCCATTCCAAAAGAAAAGAAGAGTGTCATTGTCAGCTATAAGATACTACATCAAAAGTATCCATTCATGTATCGGATAATATCTCAACCGAACCAAAACTCAAAATAAATATTACCAAAAACCAAATGGATAATTTACACTATCCAAAATCAACGGGTCCGAGTTTTTTATGGTGGGTTTGGGTCAGGTTTGACGAGTCTCGATTTTTTGTCCATCCCTAATGAGAACCAAAGTTTCAAATTTTGCCTAATATCTTACATAAAACTAAAGATTACGTCTTTTCGTTCATGTAGTTTTATTTTTAGTAAAAATTCTTTTAAAAACTAATTTTCAAAATAACGTTGTCATAATTGACGACTTATGTTGTTAATGTTGTTAATGTGAGGAGAAAAATCTTTAATCCAAGTGGAAAGGTGCCATCTTAATAAAACCCAGAGGTCATGGTTTCGATTTTCTGGTTTCGTATATGTGCGAGTTCATCCCGTAGTGGGTCTAAAGGCCACCGGGTCAATTGTTATGATCCGGAAAAGACTACCGAATCGGTCCGTTGTGACTCGGATTGCCGACGCACAAAAAAAAGTTGCTTATGTGAGAGACCGACCTTGGGTACATGTATGTGTGCATGTAGTTTGTACCTGATGACCTATTGTTGGATCAAAGGTTGTAGTTCTTGGGATGCTTAGATGAGACTTTCTTCCGAAACTCTTGACGGATTTTGATCTTAAGATATCCTCTTTCTTTGTTCTTCTGATTGGAACAGTGTTTATGGGACACTCTTCATTCTTGTGCCAAACCTGAGTTATCGTTTTTGTCTCTTTTTTGGTGTACGTGGAATCACTTTCCGGACGAAAACTCGGTTTCATCTACATACATAACTTTGCATTACAAGTAAATTCAAAACACTAAAGAGAATAAAAATGGAAAAAAAAAAAACAAAAACCTGTATTTTATGGTTTTTGAGTAAAGGATGATCAAAAGCAGGTTGGTTAGTGATAAGAACACAGACTATTATATCACCATCTTCACTCTGTAAAAATAATAATATTAAAGGTTAGAAAATTCATCTTTATATAAGTTTTTGTCATGAAATTTGTATAAGATACCTTGATAGATTTAAGAGCATGCTTATTAAGTCGCTTTAAATGTCTAAGTACTTTAATCTCTTGGTGATTTGAGAATTCATTTCCATGAACACAAATAGCTATTGTGGCCGCTATTGTTAGCAAAGCTACCTTGAAACTGGCCATTCTCATTATTGTTTTATAGTTCTTAGCAAAAATTTAGATAGAATCTATTGGCTTTTATAGGAGGAGATGGCTTATATTTCATAGTTTATCATTTTTCATATGGCACCTGATGTTCAAAATTAAAATGTCATTGAAGAAACAATCTAAAACATTAAAGAATAAAAAAGGTTACATCAAATCTATCAAGATTAGTAAAACTAACATAAAAGTATAGAAAAATTATCAGCTAGTTCCAATAAAATTAATATAAAAAAAAGTTTAAGTATTAAAAAAACGCAGACTTAATTCGAAAATTTCTAGAGAAATGTCTGATGTCTGGATTTTCATGGCTTTTAGAAGTCCTTTCGCATCATTATTTAGGACTTTAGGTGTTCATATGTCGCATTCATAGATGTTATTGGCAAGTTTGTGATTTTTAGGGAGTTTTGCATTAGCATTCGCATATACATGCATTTTAGAGATTTTTCAGGACTTTCAGGAATTTTTAGGATAATTGTTGCGAAATTGGAGAAGTAGAGGGAAATACATGGAACGGAACCAGCTCAATTGCAGTTCAGAGTAGGACTCAACCCAACCATCGAGCCAAGCTAACTTTGGCTCGATCCAGCACAAAAGCCCGGCTCGATCACGCATATTCGGCACCTCGACCTTTTGGCTCGATCTCCCTCGGCCCCTTTACCTCGATCCACCATCGAGCCTAGCTCACCTCCTCGGCTCGATCACTCCCTAGGCCTGGCTCGATCCCGTGATCGAGCCACACCTTCCTTCACCTCGACCATGCTCCGCCAAGCCAACTCTTTTGGCTCGATCCATGATTGAGCCACCTCTAATCACGGCTCGATCAAAAACCCGAAGTCACCTCAAGCATATCCAAGCTGCCTCGATCACCGTAACTCTTTTGGCTCGATCTCGTGATCAAGCCAACTCTACGTTGGCTCGATCTCCACGCCAGCACCCGGCTCGATTGCGTGATCGAGCCACGCTTCCTCTCCGTCTCGACCTCATCTCGTATCGATCCAGCACCATTGGCCCGGCTCGATCACAAGCACTTCTCAGCTCGAACCCAATCATGCTCTGACCCGACCAACTCGAATCAGGATGGACTTGCCCCAAGATCCGTTTTAATGATTAGTTTTTTGTCTTTTATGCGTTTTAGGGCTTTTCCTAAACACTATATAAAGCCTTAAACGCCCCCATTTGGATAACACTCTTTCTTTTTGCCATTGTTAGCTTTTGTCTTAGGTTTTATTTTCTCTCTTTTTGTTCTTGATGTTCTTCATTTTCTAAACCCAGATTTTGCTTAAGTTTATGTTAATCTTCTGTTTTCTTCATTTTCATACGTAGACTAGGGCTGTGAACTATGATAGTAAGATTTTTATGTTCAGAGAGATCAATTCCCCACCATACTCATGCATTGTAGTACAGATGAGGTGTCAATCCGAATGGGTGAGATATTAACAGACTAGATGCAATGGATGCTTCTAAGTCAAGCAAATATGAAAATGGGGGTTTTCTAACAGGTCCTAAGTGAAAAGAGAAAGCATGGAACTAAAAATCATAGACATAAACAAAAATGCATAAGAAGTTAAAAAAGGGTAAAACGTAAAAACAGAGGAAAAAGCAGTGAAGGTAAAGATGAAATCAAGTGTAAAGCAGTTCCTGAGGACAAAGGGTAATTAACCAGAGATTCGTCCCAATCTATCTAAGCACCTAACATATCTCAAACAACAATGAGATATCCCTAGAAAATAGATTCATATGCAACCAAGTCCAATCCCTTGATAAATGGAATCAACCTAAGAAATCACCAGACCTAACTCCGGTTAACGGTATACTGACTAAAAGGCATGAAGAATCAACCTACTAAAGCCAAAAAGCCCCCTAGTCATCCAACCCCTTAGGCTGAGATGCATATCCTAAACATCTAAGGCGTTGCGTAAGGATGAGAAAATCTCTGAAACCACCATGATCAGGCATTCCATTGAACACTTGTTGGGTGTTGGAATGCCCAAGATCATATTTCGATTGGCGTGAAAGAAACAGCATTAAGCACAATGAAATAGAAGAGATCTATATGCAAACAAGCTTAGGTGCTAAGGTGAGATCAGGATATCAACTCTAGTCTACCCCATCCTCAGGAACTTCAGGAAACTACTCACTATTCATGGATATGAAAGCAGGAAAAACAGAAATCATAACTTCAAAGCCAAACATGATGATCAAAGGTTAAACTATTGAAAAACAGCAAGAACACAAACCCAGAAATAAGAACAGCAATGAAACAGTAACAAACCCAGAAAATGATCAAAACTTAAAATAGAAGATTAAGATGAAAAACAGAAGATCAATATGCACCAGATAAACAGAAACCTAAAACTAAGTAGGAAAGTAAAAGAAAGCAATAGATTAGCATAAAACTAAAAAGATTATGGGTTTTTACACCAAGAACAACAAAGAGAACAAAAACCTAAGACAAAAACCTAAAAAAGAAAAAAAAAACAGAACTAGCTTAAAAGGAGGCGCTTTATGGCTTATATAGTGTTCAGATAAAAGCCCTAAAGCGCACAAAAGATAAAAACTAATCATTGGCTTGGGTCTTGGGTCAGGTCCATTCCGGATTTGAGTTGGTCGGGTTGGAGCTTGAGCTTTGGTCGAGCCAAAAAGGAGATCGATCCATGTTGAGGTTGAGATCGATCCAAGCTTTAGGTGGCTTGAATGGGATCGATCCAAGCTTGAAGTGGAAGGTTGCTTGGATCGATCAAGAGTTGAGGTTTGGATCGATTCAGATGTTGAAGTGGGATTGCTCTGTGGTCGAGCCGGCTGCTAGGTGTGATCGATCTGTGGGATCGATCCAGGTTGAGGCTGGGTCGATCCAAGGTGTGTTGGAGCTGGGCTAGGTCGAGGCAACAAGATCGATTCGGGCTTAGGCTTGAAATCGAGCCGATCTTCGAGCTGGATCGAGCCGGGTTTTGAGTGGGATCGATATGTGAGATCGATCCAAGTTTAATGTGGCTAGATGGGTGGGATCGATCTAAGCTGAGGTTGGATCGATCCGGGCCTTGTGCTGGTCCATTCCATATTTTCTTCTCTTTTTCTGAATTCTCACAAAACAATCCTGAAAACTCCTGAAAGTCCTAAAAAATCTCCAAAATGCGTGCATATATGAATACTAATGCAAAAATCCCTAAAAATCATAAACTTGCTGAAAAAAACTATAAATGTGATATATGCACACCTAAAGACCTCAAAATTGATGCTAAATGACTTCTAAAAACCATGAAAATTCAGAGTCATCAAACTATCTGATGCATGTGGATCTACGTTTTATGCTTTTTAATCTTGTTTTTACCTTGATCACTTTTTTTTGTTTTTGCTATTGTTTCATTGATACTCTGTTTTTCTGGGTTAGTGTTCTTGGTGTTCATAATCTTTGACTTTTGATCTTCATGTTTTCCTTAGTAGCTATGCTTTCCTGTTTTACTGATTTCGCACCAAACATGTGTAGTGAGTAGTTACCTTAGGTCCTGAGGATGGGGTAGACTAGTGTTGATGTCCTGCTCTTCCTAAGTGCCTAAGTTGAATCGCATCTAGATCCATTCTGTTTCATTGTTCTTGTTGCTGATTTCTTTCTAATCAATTGAAATCTGATTTTAGGCATTTCAGCACTCAGAAGGTATCCAATGAAATGCATGAACATGGTGATTTCAGAGATTTGCACATTCTAGCCTAAGAGATTAGATGTTTAAGGTGCTTATTAGCTTTAGTAGATTGGTTCTTCATGCATGCTTAGTAGTGTACCGTTAACGAGAGTTAGGTCTGGTGATTGCTTTGCTTGAAACCATTTACCAAGACATTGGACTTGGTTGCATATGAATCTGTCTAGAGGTTAGCTCATTGTTTGGGGTATGTTAGGTGCTTAGGTTGTTCAGGAAGGATCTTTAGTCAATTACCCTTGTCCTCAGGAACTGTTTCCCATTTGATTGCATCTTTACCTTTTTTACTTTCCTGTTGTTTATGCTTAGTATCTGCCAATGCATGTTAGTATTTGTTTCTTTTTCCCTGTTTTATTTTTCTGCATGTTTTGTTTCACTTAGGACTTGTTAGCAACCCTCATTTTTATATCTAGCTTGAATTAGTAGTTCCAATTGCATCGTGATTGTTAGCATCACACATGATTGGATTGACACCTTATTTATACTACAATGACATGATTGTGTAGATAGGGAACTGATCTCACAAAACAAGACTGAAAAGTCTTGTTATCAATGTCAGATATGATATCTACCACAAACTTTCATAAAATTTCCAAATCTATTGTATTTTTTGAACATTTTTTATAAATGTATAATATTTTTATTAGCTAAATGAAAAAGATAGTTTTTAGATTAGATATATTGTGAATTACATTTTTTCAATACACAAATGTGTTATGTTATTTTTAACAGTTTCCCCAAAACAAAATGACATTTCACCAAAAAATATATAATTAATCAAACTAAACTATATATAAAATTATAAATATGTAACCTAGTCTTGTACGTTATTTATGTCAGTTGTTTTCTTATCAAATAAAAAGATTATCATTTGTTCCTTTGCCATGAACCATTCCGCGTTAGGTCATGAGCTTGTATATTCAAATTACATTAGTTCATTATTAAATCTATACATGAATTCTTAATTTAATTGGTACATTCTTTTGTTGAATATTCCTTTGGCAACTTTGAAAGTTCTGTTAAATTTAATTATAGTTCTCTTACTATGTTATATTGATCATACTTTATACTTTATGACATGGTTAAGAATTTGTCAACGCGATCGAAGTCAATTCTCTTGTCCTTTCTCGTCCCAATATGAAAAAGTTTCAAAATTTTGATTTTTTTATCTATAAAAATATTCACCCTTTGAATTGGTGAATTATAACTTTGCTTGTGAGTTTATATCAAATTATAAATTATTAGTTTAGGAGCGAGTGCATATATGCAGAGCCGTGCGAGTATAAAATGTTACCAAAAACAAACAAATAAAAAATGCTCCACTTCATACAAAATTATAGTAAAGAAAACTAAAATCACATAAAAATCCAGCAAATTGAATCATAAATTTAAAACATAACTCTTCTTATTTCTTTTTCTTTTTTCTTTTTTTATGTTTTCTGCTCTAGAAAATTGGTACTTTTTGTTTGAAGACTTTCGAACACACCATTTATAAAAAGGTTGAGAATATTTTTTTTTATCAAAACTGCTCAATAATTAAATAAATACAAGTAAAATAAAATGATTTACTTTAGTTTTAATAATTGAGTGGAAAATAACACTTTTGTTAAGCAATTGGAGTCTAGGAGAATAACACAAAAAAATAGTGTTGGAGAAGAAGATGAAACAAGTTGTGTTTATCCTAATTTTTATATCAAAATTATTTCTATTTTTATGAATTTAATTGCATATTTCATTATTGTGGACCACTATAATTTCATATCTTGAACAACTATTTATATTATAATACGTTGCAAATATTAAGATAAAATAATTTATTTATAATAATATTAACTTAACCCAAAAAAATTCAATTAAATGCCCTTATAATTGTGAAAAAAAAAATGCCCTATTCTAAAGTTTCATATTGTAACACGTAGGCACGAGCCTAGTGATATGCGGGTAAAAGTAAATTATTTATATTTAAATATGATAATTAGTGAGATTATATATTTTAATGGGGATTCTCAAAAATAACACAAAAAATAGGTATATTCCTAAAATGCCACATACTCCCAAAAGTTCCAAAAATACCATATTTTTCCAAAAATGCCACAAAAATGTTTTTATTCAAAAATTTCAAAAATTTTGAAATAGTTTTATAACTTCAAATTTAAATCCTAAAACTCCAAAACCAAACTTTACCCCCTTCAAAACTAAACTCTAAACTTTATTTAGTGAACTCAAACCTAAAATTTTAAATTTTAAAACCTTTAAAAATCTCTTTTAATGTTTGTGGTATTTTTGGAATATTTAAGAGTGTGTGGTATTTTATGAACTTTTTGGAGTGTGTAGTATTTTTGAAATTTGAACTTCTTTGGATGGTATTTGAAAAAATTCTTATATTTTATCGAAGTTAAAATCAAAGTTCAGTTATTATCAGATTTTTTGTAAATCAAATCTATAAATACTCATCATTTTATTAGATTATCAAACTTATGAGAATAGTTATTTATAGATTTGAAAAACATATATATATATATAATTACCAAAAATTGAACGTTTGAATAAACATTATGAGAATATGTGTAAATTTAAAAGTTGAACAAACTAATTTAAGATAACAACATAAACTTTTAATATACAATGACAAACGGTTACCAAAATAATTAACAATAATACAATAATTATGATTATATTCGCAATCACTAACATATGTTGCGGTTTTATAGTTTTAAACAAAGATAAAAAGATATATGTTTATTTTCTCTTC
>OVBE01013971.1:0-12339 GCA_900406425.1 Iberis pinnata | reverse complement strand
ACCTTTGTTGAACCCTTGATTGTATCTTTGGTTGAACACTCTTTGACCTTGGATATTAATGTAGCTCACTTCTTCTTCTACAACTTGAGGTGATTGAAGAGCAAAACAGTCCACTTCAGTCTTCTCTACATCTTCAGACAACCACAACTGTTTCTGATTCTAATTATTGAGAAGTTGAGTAAAGAGCATCTTTACTTCAGCCAGTTCTGAGGATTCTGAGTCAGATGATCCTCCCCTTTTATCCGAATTTGGACATTGGTTACTGCTACTCACAGCTAAGTTTCCTATAAGCTGATATGCTTCATACACTGGCTTAGTCATAAAATCTCCATTACTAGCTATATTGAAAGAAAGCCGATATTTCTGCTCAATACCACTGTAAAAGGTGTTTAGAAGATTCAGCTCGGAAAATCCATGGTGAGGACAATATTGAAGATACTGCTTGAATCTATCCCATGCTTCATAGAAAAACTCTGAAGGATCTTGATGAAACTAAGAAATTTGGTTTCTCGGATTATTATTCCTAGTGGGAGTGTAGGACTGTTTCAAGAACTTGGATTTACAATCATCCCAAGTTTCTAAGGAGTTAGGTGGTAAAGATTTTAGCCACCTTAGAGCTCTGTCCGCTAGCGAGTTATTAAAGAGCTTACAATTCATAAAGTCCTGATAGACTCCATTAAGCTGGATAGTGCTACATATATCCTCAAAACTATCTATGTGATCCATGGGGTACTTAGTAGGAAGACCACATAATTGACTCTGATGTATGAGCTGAATGAGCTGGAATGGGAAATTATAATCCTATCTCCGAGGTTGACGAGGATGAAGAGCATTCCTATTAGTAAGGAAAGCTTCAGGGTTGTTGAAGTCTCCAACGAGAACCATGTCTTGTTGAGGTAGGTGATTGAAAGAATGTTCTAATGGGTCATTCAACAAAATGACTTCAGGTTCCATCTTATTACCATTACCACCTCTTTGAACTCCCTGTGGCACTTAATTGCCTAATTCTCCTCCTCCTATCAGATTGATAATTGCATTGTCTATCTCAAGAGGGGGAGGTGGGTGGTTGTTTAACCATGTTTTATCAACTGGGATCCGACGAACTAGAGGGGGTCGTTCGGATCTTCGAGAAAGAATGAATTAGGAATGAGGTTATCCCCCACCGTGTTGGAGGATTGAGAGTTCCTTCTCGCCTTTCGGATTGAGCGTTCTAGATCCATGAATTCCTTGTTACCAGGGCTGAGTAATTCCTTTGACTTGTTAGATCATTGGATCATCAACATGTAAAAAGGGAAATCAAGAATAAAGAAACACGATTAGTACTGTAAAAATAAAATTTCCTAGTCTAAACTCTAAAGAAAACTTAAGAGGCACTTTTGGTCCCCGGAAACGGAGCCAAAAACTTGATACGCTCAGGTTTTAACCCAAATATATTTAATGCAAGTGCATAGCAAACACAGTAGTATATGAGGGATCGAATCCACATAGACCAGAAAAGCACGACTCTCAGTTTAAAATCGAATTAAGCTAAGAATAGATTAAGATGGTGATTGTAACCGCGAAATGAAAACAACGATAAAATAAAAACGATTGTAAAACAATTAAAGAAAACGCTAGGCAATAGAGAATTCTGCAGGTATTCAGGTTAAAGGTCAAGGTTAACATGCATGATTGATTATTGAAAATAATTTCCAACTCCAAAGAAAATATTAGACTAATCTCCTCCCGAAGTATTAGATCCCTATTCTCGAATTACTAAAGACAAATTCCTACTGTATTTAGATAATTCGATCATGCATTTCAATTCACATTCGTTAAGTTCATAAGCCCCTAAGACAATACTCCCACAAGAAAAGGCACTTATTCATCTAGATTAGATCAGACTTCTAAACCAAATCCCTTTGAGTTTATAATTCTATGATCAATTGACTAGTTAGCTACTCTAATTAATGCACTAAGAACAAATCTAGACTTGGAACCTAACAAATTTCAATCCATTCTATCAAACCCTGTTAACCTGGTTTCCTCTAGGAAAACTCTAAAACCTAACAAAGAGACTACTTAGACATGATTGCAAAAACATAAATCATAGATTGAGTAAACATTGAAGAACTAAAAAGCCAAATTCTGTATAAAGAAATCAGAGTTCATAAATCCTCTCAATTGCAAATGTAGATCTCTTGTCTCTGGAACTTCAGCGATAAAACTTGTTCTAAAACTTAGTAAAAACTTCTCTCTCTAACAATAATAAGCCAAAAGGGCTTTTTATAGTTTTTGAATAAAAGAAAATAAAATCTAAATAATAAAAAAACTAATGATAAATCTTGAGGTCAAATGCGTCTTTTAGCGTGTTTTTCTTTCAGTTCGACATAGGGGATCGATCGATCTAATGATGGATGGATCGATCTAAGCTTCCAGGGATTGATCGATCCAATGATGGATCGATCGATCTAAACTTTCACAAAACATCATATGATTTGGATCGACCGATCCATGCTTGGATCGATCGATTTGTCCTTATCCGAGACTTGGACAAATCATTCTTCATTTGCACTTGAGTTCTTTCAAAAATCGTCTTTTTTGCTGAAAACATGCTAAAAACACAAGGAAAACATTCGTGTAACACTAAATAATAGGTATAAATACCCACTAATTGGTGTTAAATCTGAGTGATATCACATATACAAATGCATTTAAGCACAAGTTTGTGTTAACAAAATTAAAAATGTCGTTTCCTAGACTGCCTTTCAAGTACTTCAGTATCTCGGGAGTAGCCTGTAAGTGTGCATCAGTAGGGGATTGCAAAAATTGACTCATTTTGTGGATAGCATTTGTGATGTCTGACGAGTAATAGTCAGATAAAGCAATCTCCTAATCAGTTCTCTATAAGGAGTAGATGAGTCCAATGGAGTACTTGTGTCCTTACTTAAGGGAACATATGGATCCATGGGCACAGTGCTTGGTTTACTTGCAAATAAACCAACATCCTTGAGATCTAAAGTATATTTCCTTTGGCAAACAAAAATACCTTTAGAAGACATGGCAATCTCAAGTTCTAAAAAGAATATGAGTGGAACAAGATCTTTGATCTTGAAATGCTCGGAGAGAACTGATTTAAAATCTGCAAGATCAGAGGAGTTTTTGCTTGCTATTGCAATGTCATCCACATAAACAAGAACTTGTTGATGTGGTTTTTGACAAACAAAGTAGCAACAGATTGGGATTGTGTAAAGCCAGCATTCAGTAAGGATGAGCTAAAATGATGATTCCATTGTCTAGAAGCCTGCTTCAGACCATAGATGGATTTATGCAGATGACAAACAGGGGTTTGGAGGCAAATTTCATTGGCAGCAGGTGTATAACCTTGTGGAAGACTCATATAGATTTCCTCATCAAGCTCACTGTGTAAGAAAGAATTGGAAACATTCATTTGATTAAGTTCCCAGCCTTGTTGAGCAGCTAAAGCCAACATCAGTTTTACACTAGTAAGCTTAGCTACAGGGGAAAAGGTTTCATTAAAGTCCACCCCTTCTTGCTGTGTAAAACCCTTACCAACCAATCTTGCTTTATATCTTTTTATAGAGACATCTGCTTTATGTTTAATTGTATAAACCTCCATTTGCATCATACAATGTTTTTTTACTTCTGGTAAAGATGTAATGCTCCATGTTTTACTCAGTTCCATAGCCTTCAATTCTTCATTCATGGTTGTCTGCCATTTTGATGATGTTACAGCTTGTTTAAAAGTTTTAGGTTCTGTCTCCAAGGAATATGACAACAAATAGGAATAATATGGGGAGCACAATGTTTGGTAAGAAGGAGCATATTGAATAGGATAGGGAGTTGTATGGTGAGAAGTGACTTGTGGTATATGGTTATGGGTCAAAGCACACTGATAATCTGCTAAGTAACTAGGAGCTTTAATTTATCTTTTAGGACGTGTAGCAATATTAGGGATCAATGAATGATCAAACACAACAGGTTCCTGTACCAGAGAAGACTCTACATGAACATCATATTGGAATGATGCAGAGTTATTTTGAAAATTTTCATCATGATCAAGTAAATGCAAACTATCAGAAGATAATGCAATATTAGGTAATATCATATTGGCAAAGAAATCTTGAATATGGGAAGACTTATCTTTGAATGGAAAAATTAACTCATGAAGAACAACATTACGGGTTATGCTAATAGCTAGTATGAGTATCTAAATGCAACACTTTATAACCTTTGTATCCTAAAGGGTAACAAATGAACACACAAGCATCAACACGTTTTGTAAACTTTGTTATGTCCTTATCAAGAGTACTTGCATAACATAGACAACCAAAAGTCCTAAGAGATGAATAATCAGGTAAATTGTTAAGTAAAAGCTCATATGGTGTCTTATTATCAAGCAACAAAGATGGAGTTCTATTAATCATAAAAACAACAGTGGTAATGCAATCACTCTAATGGCTAATGGGAACATTTGATTGATAAAGCAAAGAACATGCCAGATTCAACAAGTGTTGATGTTTGCGCTCCAGAATAGAGTTTTGTTGTGGAATATAAGCACAAGAATAATAATAGAGCATACCGGTTTCTTTAATTACATCAGTAAAAGCCAATTCATGACCATTGTCACTACGTATGGCTTTTACCTTTGCATTATACTGAGTATTGATATGCTTTAAGAAAATTGGAAATAAAACATAAACATCACTTTTAGCTTTCATCAAGTATATCCAACTGAAACGAGTACAGTCATCAACTAAGGTGAAAAAGTACTTATAGCCTTCAATTGATTCAATAGAAAAGGGTCCCCATACATTTATATGAACTAGATCAAAAGGACTAATAGAATAATTTTTTAAAGAAGGAAAAGAAAGATGCTTTTTTTTGCTAATGGACATACACTATAATGATCACTAGCTAGCTGAGACTTAGACAAAAAAAAAGAGTACCAGACAAAAAACTCAATTTAGCAGGATATAAATGTCAAAGACGATGATGCCATATAGTTCCATAAACTGTCAAAATTCCACAAAAGTAAGCTTTGGAAGGATGAACTTGAAGAATGTAAAGATTGCACATTAGATCACCCTTCCCAATCATCAGTTGTTGAGAAAGTTCATGAATATAACAAGCAGAAGGGTAAAAATGTGCAGCACAATTACTATCATGCAAGAGACTACTTAAACTAATCAAGTTAAAATGAAAGGATGGAACATGAAGAACATTATAAAGAGTAAGTGCATCATTCAGTCTGATAGTTCATGTATGTGTAATAGATAAACAAGTACCATCTGTTAAAGAAACAATTATGTCTGATGTTATATGTATATCCCTAAATTGAGAAATATCATAACAAACATGTCTAGTTGCACCACTATCAATGATCCAAGACCCAGTAGGTATAGATGAATGAATAGAGGATAAACATTGGTGTTTAAAGGTAAGTATGTGATGTCATATCGAAAACTAGAGGAGATTGGAGAGACAATATCAGATGATGATTGTGGGGCCATAACACCTTTATCAGTAATATGAGGTATTGATGAATGAAGAGTTGCATTCTCTATATTGTTGACATGATTGGTAATCTGGTTCAAGATTGAATGGATATGATCTGTTGTTAGTTGAGTAATATCCAAACTAGGAGAAGAAACCATCTGTTGGTTTTGAGAAGAGTAACCAGAGAAGACATTTGCAATAGTCTTTTGTTGTGGAAGTGTATTGTTGTTTGGATCTTGAAAAGCTGGTTTTGTTGTAGCTGAAGTTGAACCTCTTGGTGTGAAAGGTAATTTTGCATTACCATAATTCCTTGATTCTCCATTTTTGTATCCTGGTGGAAAACCGTGAAGTCGATAACACTCCGAGACTATGTGACCAGACTTGCCACAATAGGTACACAAAGTCCTATTTTGATTGTTTCTTGGACGATATATGTTATAAGCAGCATCATACTGTGAATGTTGAGAGGAGTTGCCCACATCATAATTTGTTATTTGAAAAGCAACATTATCAAATATGTGAGGTGGCTTAATTGTTTTCTCTCTTTCATCCTGAGCAACCATATTGTATACTTCTTCAATCGTTAGGATTGGCTTTAACATCAAAATGTGTCTTCTAGTTTTCTCATAGCACTCATTCAATCCCATTAGAAATTTCATTACTTTGCCACTATGTTGAAGTGTTTCCCATAAGGCTACATCATTGCATTCACTTCTACCACATGTGCAAACTGGAAGTTCTATATAATTTTTTTATTCCTCCCACATTGTGACCAACTCTGTATAGTATGCACTAACATCTAAAGAACCTTTTTGAAAGCAACTTAAACGTTGTTCTATCTCATAGACTCTTGGAGCATCATCTTGCTTAAAACTTAACATAAGATTGTGCTATATTCCTGCTGCTGTAGAGATATATAGCAGACTATGTCCTATTTTCTTTGACAGAATTCATCAACCATGTAGCTACGATGTCATTACATCTAGACCAAGAACCTGAATCTCCATGTCTATCAGAAGGGTCAAGAATAATACCATCAATGAAGCCAAGTTTGTTGCGCACATTCAAGGCCATTCTATTATATCTCCTCCAAGAATAGAAATCAGCACCAGAATCGAGTCTATCAGTTACCAATTGCAGTCCAGCATGATCGGCACTGTGTAAGAAGTATGGATTACTATAATGATCCATAGAGTTCGCATTTTGCGTCGCATTACCAAATTAACCAGTATCGGAAGTCGCCATATGTGGTTAACAAGGAAAACAGATCAAATGAAGAAATTGAGCTGAGAACGAGCTCAAAAAAGCAAGAAACTTTTGTACTAAGCAAGAACCGAGTATGATTTACATCAAACAACAGATGAAATCAAAGAAAATGAAGATACAACAAAGAAAAATTTGAAGAAAAAATCTGATTAATCGGAACAGAAGATCGAAAAAAATCACAACAGAAGAAGCACTCATCAAAGAATCGTGATGTGCTCTGATACCATGATAAACTGAGCTTAGCTCAAGAATAAAAAGATAGAAGAAAGAACCATTGAGAGAAAGTTTGTTACATTTACGTTAGAGAAAAAGTTACATAGTCTCAGTTCTTATGTACTAGTTTGACTAAATGCTAATATAAGCCTGTCCATAGTGCTAACATGCACATTAAATCCGTTACTTATAACATGTTAAGTATTAATAAGTTTTAGTGAAACTATTATTAAATTTATATGTAGGTTTAAGATTTTTGAAAACAACATTAGTAAGTCTGTTAACTGAATGGTTTGTGGTTTTAAGAAACCATATCCGACATTCTCTTCCATGTTACAACCTGATCAAATGAATTGGTTTAAACAATTTTTCGTAAATTTTTACATAACTAACTATTATAAATTTTTTATAAAAATATAATCTTTTTTTGTCACATTAATTTTTGGGCCACAACTGGCCGGTCCAGTAGCCCAAACTCCATAAACAAGAGAAAATGCACTCGCTATGCGAGTGGCCAGATTCGAACTTTGGTTCGGGTAGCAAGGCAACATTGGTGACACAACCAATAGACCACTTGATCCTTGTTATGCATTTTCTTGGCAAAAATTCAACTAGGATACGAGATTTACTAGAGACGTTCGTAATTTTGTTTGGGTTGAATGTGAATTACAATTCTTTCACATATTGAATGCGTAAAGGACGAAGTGGAAAAAAAGAGAAGTGCCACAAGGAGTGGACGAGCAGTTATTTGCCGGTTTCATCGTCTATTAGTTGAAGTATGAGCCCGTAAACAAATTTAACTACCCACTCCCAGAACAAGAAGAACAACCACATGGATAGGGTCAGCCCTAATATTTTGAGAGTATGAAGAACAATCTAACAAAATTGAGGCTACTATTTTTTAGGTCACTAAGACATTCTTTTATATATATATATATATATATAATTTTAAGTTTTAGATTTATATGAGGATAATTTATAAGATATAGAAGCTATATGATGTGCTCAGGATCGGTCCTGCTCATGGACAAAAAATAGTATGTTCACAAAGAGGGAGCTACCATTTTCTGCGAAGTTCAGATGGTAAATCGTTTATTTTTTCGTTATATTACCAATTTTTCATAAGTTTATTAACATATATGAAACTTTAGTTGTAGACTATCGATGGTATCCCTCCTTCATATTATCATATATGGAGGTTATTCACACCAAACGTTGCAGATCCAAGACCAGGTCGTCAGGAAATTCATAGAGGCAACAAAATAGACATGAAAAAAGCCACATAAGGTTCTACAACTTTAGTTTTCATTGACGTTGTCAACAAGCAGGACATGTCCTGAAATTTTAAAGAATACAATATAAAATGAAAAAAATGGGCGGATTCTTAAACTAAAATTTTTTAAAATGGGTTGTTTCTTAAACTAAAAATTTCATCATCTCTTTGTCAGTGAACTGGGCGCGCCCCATCGCGATCGTAAATGCGGTCATATAGTGAGTTGGGTCGGCGTTCCCTTCGAACGTTGGAAACTTGATCTTTGCGTGGACAATGGCGCGGTAGAGACGGTCTAATTGGCTCAGATCAATACTAAAATTATTTTCTAATTGTTGTCAAAATTTTATTTTCTAATTTTTTCTCGTATTTTAGGAATATTTTTACATTTTCGTATTTAGAATTAAAATTTTATAGGATTAAAATTTTACTTTGAGGATTTCTTTTTTTACTGTTTTATTTGGAATTTAGTATTTTAATATTAATTTTATTATTTCAATATCAGTTTCAATTTAAAAATTTTAATTATAAATTAAATAATAAATTGAATTTAGTTGATAAAAATAATATTATATTTTTATAATTGATAACAAATCAAGAATTTATGACAGATTTTTGACATAAACTTTAATAGTGTAAACTGCCATAAAATTTAGAGATACTTGTAGAACAAAATATCCTTTAGCGTTGTTTTTATTACAAAAGGTAGTTTTGTGATATTTTATAGAATAGTTCTTATAATAATATAGTTTTGAGGAGTTTCTTAAAATACCAATAATATATGTTCAAATTCCAAAAATATCACGCACTCCCAAAACTTCTAAAAATATTATTAAATTAATTTTTTCTCAAAAATAACACAAACATAAAAAATAAATTTTAAAGGTTTAGAATTTTAATTTTTGGATTCGAGTTTACTTAATAGAGTTTAGGGTTTAGTTTTTGAAGGGGTGGAGTTTGATTTTGGGAGTCAATGGTTTAAATTTAAAATTGTAAAGCTATTGAAATTTTTGGTATTGTTGTTTAAAAAAAAAACAATTTCGTGATATTTTGAAAAAAAAATTGGTAGTATTTTTGAAACAAATTAAGAGTGTATAATATTTATGAAATATACTTAATTTTTTGTGGTATTTTGAGAAACTTCTATTGTTTTATTATCATAAATTAAATCCTTCTCTTAACTCTTCGGAACTCCGCCACATGTCTAGTCACATCAATGTCTAACAACTACCACATTAAAAAAATAGGGTAATACCACTACATATTCATATTATAGTCCACAATTAAGAAAATAACATCTATGTAATAGGTATATTATTCTACTTTTTTTAAATGCCATTTTACCCTTTCTCTCTCTTTCTCTTTCACTCTCTTTCACTCTCCCTCACTCACACATGTTATGAAGAATGCTTTTTGGATTTTTGTGTTTTTTGCAACAAATGTTTTTGGATTTTGCTATTAAAATAAAATATATGTAATTTGTCATAATATGAGTAGTCGTATTCTTTGTTCAAAGCCATTACATGATTAAATATGTGAATGATTTAGTAGTTGTATAATAGTTGCATAATATAATGTATGATTTATATTTTGGGGTTATATTTTTGGGTTTTGGGTTTATATTTTGGAGTTTAGGTTTTATGTTTTGAGTTTTGGGTTTATATTTTGGGGTTTAGGGTTTATGTTTTGAGTTTTTGGTATATATTTTGGGTTTTGGGTTAATATTTTGGGTTTTGAGTTTATATTTTGGGGTTTTAGGGTTTATGTTTTGAGTTTATGATTTATATTTTGGAGTCTTGGGTTTCTATTTTCTCAATATTCCGACTATTAATATCAGTAGTCCGACTATTACTTTCACTGGTTCGACTATTCTTGGGTTTAAATTGTACTAAACAAATTCACTATTCACTATTTCAAAATTATATATCCTTTTTAAATAATTTTAGTCTTGTTAGATTCATAAAAAAATGTGTTTTTTATGAAAGATTTTATGATTTTATTATTTGAATTAAAAAGCTTATTTTTGAAAAGAGATTGCAAGGGGTGAAAAAAAAGAGAGAGAGAAAGAGATGCATTCACCTGCGCGTAAATTGCACACACGGAGAAGAATGAGATATCTTCAACATATTGTTACTTAAAAACTAATTATACACTTATATGTACATTTACCTAATTTTATTAATGCTATGTAAACTTTGCAAATTAACCCTAAAAAATATTCAGCCACTAGAAGTTATTATCACAATTTATTCTATTGAAACATGGAAAAAATACCCCCTCTGTTTTTATGCATAGGATGTTTTATTTTAACAAAAATTTTTGATTAGACAATCTTCTCACATTATAATATAGCTTTAATTGTAAATTACAAATTTCAAAATGTATTAATTTAGAATTTGTTAATTTAATAAAATACTATTGGTTTAAANACATTTAAGAAAACAAGATATTTATGAGTAATAATAATTGAGTTTTTTAAGATGTGAAAAACTCAAAACATCTAATAGTTAAAAACAGAGGGAGTAGACGCAATAGGTTTATCCTTACAACATTCAATAAGTAAGCTTCGGGTACCATGAAAAATATATTGATTTAATTCTAATGAAGGTGTGTGTAAATCTTTAAGACGCCAATAACCCTGAATTTAGTGGTTAGAAGTTTATAGTATAGGCTTATAGCTTTTTAGTTCAAATTTAATTTGGAAAAATGTTAAAAAATTTCAAAATTTTTAAAAAGTGTTGAAAACAATACTGAACTTTTCTCTCTCCTCAAAAAATACTAAACTTTTTTCTTGACTTCTTTTTAAATATTCAACTTTCGTTGATCTAGCCAAATTAGTCTCGACGTTAAGCGTAGTAAGGGAGTAGGTTAGCTTCGTTAATGATTTTAATTAGGTGAGGTTTAGTTACAACGACATCGTTTGAGGAAACATAATAAACTTAATAAATCGACTTCTTTTTCCTCAAAATCACAAAGTTGATAAAACCCTAATTATCTTCTCAAAATTCTTTGTTTCTTTGTTTGTTCTTCCCCTTCTGATTCTCTGTATCTTTTCTGTTTTTTCTTCCCCTTCTTAGCTCAATGAGTACTAAGTCAGAAGCAATATACATTTGTGGTGACTGTGGCCTCNGACTGTGGCCTCCCTTCGAAGTTTGTGTGTGGTTTAGATGTAACCACTTTTACATCTAAGACGCAAGAGAATCCAGGACGTCCATTTTACCGTTGCATAAGCAAAAGAGATGCAACCTTTCATAGTTCTCTCAAAAGAGATGTAAGTGGAGGTTTTCATTCTATATATGCGACGGAAAATGTAATTTAAAAAGAGATGTAAGTGAAGTTTGTTATTAATTTTTTTGTGTTACAGAATCATTTGTTTAAATGGCTTGAAGATGCTGTGTTAGAGAAGGTTGAATATTCTCTACCAAGATTAGGAAACATTGAAGATGAGTTTTGCATGCCAAATCCAAGATAGAAGTGACGAAGACGATGATTGAAGAATTGAAGCAAGATGTGCAAAATACCAAAACTGATATGCTTAAATGGAAAATGATGAACAATTTGGCATTGAACTTGTTTATTAGATTGAACTTGTTAAGTTGCATTGTACTATCCTGGTGTCGTTTAAAGCAATTGAATTTCTCTTGTGGATTGTCTATCCAAGATTATAAATTGGAACTTGTTTTGCACCAGTGTATAATCTTGAACTTGATCTAAGACTAACAACTTTAACCAAAAGATCATTCCTTTCATTAAATTGAGAACACCAACATCCTGAATAGCCTAAAATTTTTTTCAAAATAGGATAAAAAAATCTGAGAACATCAACATTCAAAATAAGCCGAAACAAGTTTCAAAATATGATGAAATAAGCCGAGAATAGGTTTTGAAACATTAACATCTGAAATAGGCTAAAAGCATGATGCCCAACCTTGAGATCCATGTTCTTGTGTTCCTTGTCTTTGTGCTCTTTGTGATTGGCCTTGTGTTCCTTGCCCTTGTGACTAGCCTTGTGAGAGTCCTTCTCCAAACAAAATTTTCCTTGGTTCCTACTCATATAATATGTATTAATTTTTAGAACATGATACATGCAT
>OVBE01013970.1:0-12339 GCA_900406425.1 Iberis pinnata | reverse complement strand
TATTAACGCTATTGTTGACAACGATATATTATAACAAAAAAATATAAATGCTATTGTAGACGATGATATATTATAACAAAAAATATAAATGCTATTGTAAAAAAGGACATTTCATAGCAACCAAACTAAAAGGCTATCAATAAAATTAGACATAACATAGCAATACAACCAAACGCTATTGCTATGGAACCTGATAAAGGGTCGAACTTGAACCGAATAAAACCTTATCTGGCTGACAGAGTCATTTCAGAAGGGACCTCAGTGCTCCTTGGGGAATCCTCTCAGGGTCAGTAAAATTAAAAACAGGAAGTCAAGCTTAGTAACTTTAAACAAGCTCACTTGGGAGGAGTCTCATGTTTATCCTTGTACATATGAAAATTTTAAAATTTATGTTTAGTTCTTCTTTTAATTTCATATACGCTTTTATTTGGTTTTGGTGTTTTAAGGACTTTGGGGGTATGTTTTGGACATTCGGTAATGAGAAAAGAAGAACACATGATTAACTCAAGTTTTTGATCAAGCCGCATCAACATGTTTAAGCCTTGATCGAGCCATCAACAATGCACGATCGAGCCATTGATCGAACCGGCACAATGTGATTGAACCATGAACATTACGTTGATTGACCCAAAGAAGTAAAAAGATCGAGCCGTGTTGAAGTCATGATCGAGCCGCATCAATCGTGTGATCAAAATGAGCACATGATCGAGCCGCATAAAGTCACGGCACACATGATTGAGCCACAGAAAATGTTTGATCGAGCCATTGGTTGAGTTGTACCATTCCATCGAGCCAACGATGCATTGAGCCGTCGATCAATCTGCTCTAGAATTCAATCGAGCCATGTTTAAGTCATGCTCGAGCCACGGTAAATTTTTAATCGATCCACATTTTCTATGATCGAGCCAAGCCTCCAAAAGCCACTTCTCTTATACCCATTATCTCCCTTACACCTCCACTACTCACACCATGCCAAGGAAATGTCTACTCCATGCTTTCCAAGATTCCCCAACATAATTCTTACACCTCCATCACCCTCATTATCTCCTCTTTAAACCCCCTCCACATACACAACCTTTAAACTCCATCCACAAGCTTCAACAACACATCACTCCTCACGACCACACACTAATTTCTACCAAGGCATCTATATAAGGGAGTTCCTCACCTCTTAACACCTCATCACTCTAAATACTTCAATTTACATACTAGAACTTACCATTTCTTGAGCATTCCAATCGATTTTTCTATATGAAGCTTCTACAAGGATTTTCACCAAGGCCTTAAACATCTTCAATTTGGTTTCACTCTTAAACTTCTACCGGCTCCTGAATTTTCTAAAACTTGGCTTTAACTTCTTTACAATATCGATTTGTTTAAGTATTTGATCTGGGAAATGTTTTCTGAAATTCGGGTTTGGTTCATAATTTTAAAATCGGTTTTCCAACCTCTGCGAACTGTGCTACGATCGTTCTATAACTTCTGAAATTTTTTCCTCAATCATCACAATTTGTTTTTCATATTGGTTGCTATTGATACTTGATGTTTGTTGAATCTATTGGAAAGACTGATAATTTCTCTGAAATTGTCTATTTTTCTTTTTCAACATCAACATGTTTAGACCAATAGGAAAAAGCATTGTAGCAAGGTCTCAGAGAAGGAGGGCAACCAACAATGCTTCCCCAGATTATACAGACCTTTCTTCAGAGTTCTCATCGGAGGCACCTGCGCACACAGCAAGACAACAATGAGCACAGCGCATTGCTGAGCAGATTGAGCAAACGAGGGAAACCATTCAAGCCACATTTCAACCCAGTGAAATGGAAATTCGGGAGCAATCTCCAGTGCTTACAACAAATCAACAAAAAGCAAGGAGAATAGTAGAACGATTTAAAACGACACATAATCCAAAAGCTATTCAACTTGATAGCATGGAATTCGAACAACCAGAACCAGAGATAACAGCTAAGGAAAAGCTTGCAAACGCTAAGAAGGAAGCTGAGTATTCAAGAAAAAGGACGGATATTAAGAAGGGAAAAAGAGTTGAGGTCGAGGACGAGAACACTAGCGAGGATCCGGACTATGAGGAAGGAGATGAGATGAGTGTTACAGCAACAAATTACTACTCTTAATTCAAAAACATAGTGATCAACGAGAGGGTTTCCCAAAAAATGATTGAAGAAGTCTCGGGGTCGAATTACGTTGTTACATTACATTCAAAAGGGTTTAAGGGCACTCGATTTCCTCACCAGGCCACCATGGAAGCTCTTGGAATTGAGAACGATATAACCTACCTTTTTAGGTTGGCTAATATTGAGAAGTTCATGACCACTTTCTCATATGCATACCAGCATGAAACTTGCCAGTTCCTCGCCACTCTTCAGCTGCATTATGATGACGACGAGTTGTAGTGCTATATCACCTTTTCAGTAAGGGAAAAGGCATATGAACTGACACTTAGCGAGTTAGATCATCTGTTTGGGTTCCCATGCGGAACTGATGACGCCCAAGATTTTGACAAGGACGAGTTCATTGCACTATGGCAAACCATAGGGTTCGACGTTTTTAGCTCAAGCAAATCGAAGAGTGGGAGCATAAGGAGCGCAATTCTAAGGTACTTCAACAAATTAGTTTCCATCATCATGTTCGCAAGGGAAGTAACACGGTACGTGTCTGGCGGGAAATGGGAATGATTTAGCACTAAAACCTCTACTAAAGTACACCTACAATGGTTATCAGATGCAAGGTGAAAGAGCTAATGCCGGCCTTTCTTATATTTTGATCAACCAACTAATGTGGTATAGGGAATGGGCATTAGCGCTTTATAAGAAGGGGGTAGAGGTACTTTGACAGTTGGGGGAATTGTAACTCCTACTCTGAAGGCTTGCAAGATTCCCCTTAAATCTAAAGATGAACCAGCAAGATGGATAGACCTAAACTACTTACAGAACGCACATTTCTTCGAAGGACCCAAGCACAAGCAGCTGTACTAGTTCATCCATCCACGCTTAAGGGAATCGAGACTACCACTTCCAAACGAATACATTACCTTATGGAAGAGAACAACATCGATTTCCAACCAAGTGAGGATGTGATGTACTATTCCGAGGATGAGGCTGCTGCGAGACTAGATGACGATGTAGCTCTGAGAGAGTAAATGTTTTGGGAGACGAGGAGTTAGGCGAGCCAAAGCGTTATTACTTTGACGACGCTCCAATGACAAGGCAAGGGAAGAGTCTAGCTCCCCAAAACATTGGCATACTCCAGAGTTGAAATAAGTTCCAAGATGGTTTATTCAAGAAGAAGTTCAAGGAAATGACAAACCAAATCAAGAAGATAGCCTTGAATGTCAACAAGACAACATCTTCTAAGAAACCATGATCTCCTTCCCGAGCTACATTAGAAAGAAGTCATTCAACCAATGTCGGTCCAAGGGAACCCCGCATAGAGAAACCATCCCGCCACTCTTCAGTTGATCCAGAAACGGTGCAAAGGAGAAAAAGGAAACACTTCGCAAAGGAGGACATTGGAGCAGATAGCAGATTAGGCTCCCAACAGCAACAACAACAGCAAACCGCAACAACCATAAGCACAAGCTCTTAACCCATGAAACAGTAACAAACAGAAGAAAATGATCAAAGCTAAAACAAAAGATTAAAAGTTTAAAAACTTAGATCAATATGCACCAGATAGAACACAACCCTAATATATACATAAAAGTAAAAGAAAACAGAATTTGCATCCAGAACACTAAGAACATCAAAGGAAAATAGAGAGAAAAGAAACCTAAACAAAAACCTAAAAATGGTAACAAAAACAGAATTCTCTAAAAAAGAGGCGTTTTAAGGCTTATATAGTTTTTAGGAAAAGCCCTAAAACGCAGAAAAGACAAAACACAATCATTGGATTGGGTCTTGGGTCAGGTCCATTTTGGATTCGATTTGGTCGGGTTGAAGCATGTTTTGCTCGAGATGAGAAGTGCGTGAGATCTAGCCATGTAAAGATGGTGCCGAGAGATGTGTTGTGGTCGAGGCATGGCCGAGATGGATCGATCACCGGATCAATCCAAAGATCCATGTGGCTTAGGAGGGCTTGATCCATGATCAAGACAAAGAGAGATAGGGGATCGAGCTGAGAGAGATGGGGGATCAAGCTGAGAGAGATAAGGGATGGAGCTGAGAGATATAGGGGATCGAGCCGGGCTGTTGTGTGGCTTGATCTGTGTCGAGCCATGAAGTTGTGTGGCTCGATCTGTGATCGAGCCGTGAAGAGGTTTGAGATCAAGCCAGAGTTGGAGAGTTGGGCGAGGTGGATCATCCAGACTGTTGCATGGATGGAACCAAATTGTTGTGTGGATCGATCCGGACTTGGTTTCGGCTCGATAGGGAGATCGATTCGGACCTTGTACTGGTTCCATTCCACATTTTTTGCTCCTCTTTTGAATTCTCACAAATCTTCCTGAAAACTTCTGAAAGTCTTGAAAAATCTCCCATCACGTTTTAAGAAAGAGGTAATGGCAAAATATCCAGAAATCTTTGAGAAGCCCATGAGGCAAGAGACTGCTCAAGGAGTGTTGGTACCGAATGATGAATGCAATGCCTTAATAGCGGAGAAGCAAGAAGATCGTGGTTCATTCACTCTACCATGCTCACTAGGCTCCCTGACCTTCAACAAATTCCTTTGTGTTTTAGGAGCATCCATTAACTTGATGCCTTCTCCACTGCCAAGAAGCTGGGATTCAACGAATTTAAAGCTTCTAATATAACTCTATTGTGGGCAGATAGATCCATTAGGTATCCTATTGGCACTCTGGAAAAATTACCCATCAAGATTGGGGATGTAGAAATACCCACTAACTTTGTGGTGTTGGAAATGGATAAAGAGCCAAAGGACCCATTGATCTTTAGAAGGCCATTCTTAGCGACAGTTGGAGATGTGATCAATGTCAAGAAGGGCAACATCAGGTTGAACATAGGGAATGGTCCAAAGATGATCTTCAACATCAAGGACAAGGCAAGGAAACTTACAATCTAGAGCTAGCTATTTTCCATCAAGGAGAGGAATGAGAACAACCATGAAGATGTGTACTCAAGCAACGTTTCATCAAAGGATGAGTTGGAAAAGGACTCAAACATGGTTTCAGAGCACCAGGACGCATTTGGTGTTATCAAAGAACCAGATGCAAGAGTCTCCACAAGGTTAGAAGAAACCAGAAAACTGGGGATAGCAACTGATGAGAGCAAATTGGCCATTTCTGAAAAAGGAGATTCTGAGCTCGAGCACCAACTCGAACATATCCCACCTCGGAAATTAACTTCGGGCACTCCCTATTCTGAAAACATTTTTTGGCCTCGTGCCCCAACAATGGACATCAAGATTGGGGATCAAGTTTTTCCACTAAACCCAAGGCTCAAGTACTATCTAGGGGATGTGAATCCAAAATGCTCAACGAACATCATAATCAAGGAAATCCTAGCTTGTAAAGCAATCATACTTGCTCGTGAAATATGTAATGCAATGCAAATACATATTATATCTAAACCAGGTTGAATAAAATAAAAAAGAGAGCTAAAAACATAAGACATCAACCAATACAAGAATATATTTTTCCGACGTTAATATAGTAGTTGGTATAATTAACGGAAATGAATAGTCCTAGTTTAGACAGTTACCTTCTCAGAAAACTGAACAAATTCAGAAATAAGTCATGGCGGATAAGTCTAGCTGGATTAAAAAATGGCAAAGTAACTTGTAATTAAGTAAAAATTTGCCCAAACATTCAAGAATCTTGATATTTAATAGTTTTGACTAATATATACATGTCCGTATTTAGGTAAAGAGTGTATTGCCGACCGTCCACCGAGTCGATGAATTAAGACTATGGACGTATTGGCATTAACAAGAAAGACTCGATAAAATAGGACCATGCCCATTTTGGCATATTGTCATTGATGTAAACAAGTCATAAAGTACACGTAGCCACGTTTTAAATCGGCTGTAAAAAGGCCATATATGGAGACAAGGTTGTATTGTTTGATTATAGATATTTTGTGAAAATGTATGTAATTTTAGTCTATTTTGGTTTAATCTTGGACTCACATAAATATCTTATAAATTAAATACAAAGTGTGCCATCGCCATATTATATTTCGGATTCGAATTTAAAAAAGGTCTTTAATAAAAAGGTAACATCTACAACGTATGCCATTATAATTAATATATTAAAATTTAGTATATATTTTAACCTATAAAATAATTTCGTTTTATATTTAATTATTATTATTTTTTCATGATATTGAAATTTATAAACTAGATATTTTATCTTATATATTTAATAATACGGAATAAATTTGCTTATGTGTCTCCACGAGATTTAATTTCATACTTGAGTTACGAAAATGCTTTTAATTTAAGGCTATTATTTAGGTCATGATGTCACTGTAGTATTTTTAAATCTATAATATATTTTAATCTATGAATTATTTTGATGTTTTTTAATTTAGTCATATAAGTTATGTTTCCATGATATATTGAAATCTATAAACTAAATATCTATCTCATATAGTATATATGAACTAAATTTGCTTATATGACTTCACCAGATTCAATTTCAAACTTGAATTTACAAAAAAAATATTTGATGAAAAGTAATTATTTACTATCTATGCCATTGTAGTATTTAAAAAAATTATTATATCTCTTAATCTATGAATTAAGTTTTTTATATATTTAATTTTATGACTTATTTTCATGATATATTAAATGATAAGCTAAATATTTACTATATGTTTAAATGTACATATCTAATACGATATTTTTTCTTCTATAAGTTATAGTTTTGATTTTTCTTTCGTATCTCGGTTCGAATACATAATGATTTTATTTTATTTTTTAAACTTTGAGTGCAATTTTTTCTGGTTATTTTCTGTATTTTGCACTTGATGAAAATTCATATTTTCATACATGTTTGTATAATTTTTGTCTTGGTATGTATCTAATTTTTTTACTACCCGATCTTTTCTTCTAATTTTTATTATTGGCGGTTACATATTTTAGATTTTATTATATGTTATGTTTTTTCTTTCGTCACATGTGATACGTTATGTTTTTTTTTTTTTTTGTGGGAAACAGGGAGAAAGAATTTTTTCCTATTTATTCAATAGTAAAAAGAAAAGAAATTACACATGAACATGTCTCGGGGATACAAACCTATTCACATCCTCAAAAATCAAACAAGCAATCTCTGACGGACAACTACTAAACTCGTGATAACCTAATGGTAAAGAAAAAGCTAAGTTATCTAAGCCATCAGCTACTCGATTAGCCTCGCGAAATATATGTGAAAAATGGATCGTCCAGTCCTTTGATAATAAGCCATAGCACAACCGTGCTAGGAATGATAGTGGATGCGATTCACCAATGCCATTCTTCAGAAAACCGACCACCATCTCGGAATCAATCTCTACTTCCAAGTTTCGTGCCCCAAACTTCCAAGCAATACACAAACCATAATAGACGCCCCAAAGCTCCGCTAATGGAGCCGTGCACACACCAAGATTAACCGAGAAACCCAAACACCAAGCACCCGATGTATCGCGGAGTATCCCCCCAGCCGTCGCATTAATGGGGTTCTGTGTGAAGCTCCATCAGTATTTAACTTGAAACAACCTTGCCTAGGAGCCTTCCAACCAATCAAAGAAACTTCTCGACGTGGACTCACAGCACTTCCACTCGAACTTAGATGAGAATCCCAAACCTCCTTCGCAGCATTACGAACAAAACGAACCCGATCTCTACACTTAACAAGATCACCAAAAACACTTATACATCTCCACTTCCAGCTCCACCAAACCGTCATTGCAAAAGTAGTTGACCACGGGACCCCATTAGTAAGCGAGTGATCACCAAGGTTCTGAAACAATCAATTAAGCAACGACTCCTCAAAAAATCTTCCTCTCTGATTTCGTGGAACAAGGCGGGTCCAAATACCTTCGATGGAAGGGCAGTCACGAAGAACGTGAATAATGGTTTCATCACCGAGCTTACATACCTCACACATGCTTGAGACGCAAAGATATCTCCTTCGGCGCTCAACGTTAGTCATTAATACTTGTTGCAAAACAAGCCATAAAAATACCCTGGCACGTTCCGTATCCCGCACCTTCCAAATATGCTCATAAAGTTTCTCCATAGAAGTACCGTGTAATGGATTTCGTGTTAAGAAAGCAAAAGCCGACTTTACCGTGAATTCACCACTCGAGGAACTTTCCCAAGCAATTCTATCCTTAGAATTCGTCACATTATCAACAAGAAATGCAGCCATTTGCAAACGAGTATAAGGCGCAATATACTGGTGAAACTGATCCCACAACTATCCTATACCTTCTTGCCACATCTCACTCACCTTCCTATTCACGATAGTCATAGGTATCGGCTCCATCGCAATCAAACATAACGGTTCTTTTGACACCCAACTATCACGCCAAAAGTTTATATCCCGACCATTACCGATAACCCATCGAATACCTGGAAAGAGCACATCCCGCAAGCCCATTACCACGCTTTTCCATAAAGGCGACCACCACGTTTTCGGTATTAACCAAGTAACAACGCGAAAATCCCATGTTTTATACTTTTGTTGCAAGAGCAAATCCCAAATACTTTCTTTATCCCGAAGCAATCTCCATCCAACTTTCGCTAAGAGGGCAATGTTCATGCTTCTAGATTCTCGGATCCCTAGTCCACCATCTCTCTTAGGTTTGCATAATCGATCCCAAGAAATCAAATGTTGTCTTTTCTTCTCAGCCGTACTTCCCCAAATAAAATTCCGAGAAACTTTATCCAACATATTAAGAGTTGATTTCGGTAACAGGATTGTACCCATCGTGTGAACCGGTATAGACGATAAGACCGACTTAGTTAAAGTAATCCGTCCAGCCAGGCTTAAAACCTTTCCTTTCCACCCAGCTAACCGAGACGCCACATTCACCGTAAGGGAGCTAAACGTTTCCTTATTAATCCGTTTAAGTAACACTGGCAGCCCCAAATACTTCCCTAGATCTCTCGTAATTTGGATCCCACTCTCCGCACTTATCTGTGTTTCCAAAACACTTGATACATTCCCAGAGAAAAATATTTTCGACTTCTCCAAACTCACTTTCTGACCAGAAGCTTCGCAAAACTCATTAAGAACCTTACGGATTACTCTAATCTGATCCACTGAAGCTTCTGCAAATAAAATCAAATCATCTAGCAAAGCATATATGAGATAATTGTGGTCCACGTCTTGATTACCGCATTGGTTTCCACTGCTTCAACCTTACTGACCCAGTAATGCTATGACAAAGTCGTTCAAGACACAACACAAACAAATAAGGTGACAGCGGGTCTCCTTGTCGTAACCCTCGGGATGGTACAAACGGCTTAGTCTTCTCCCCATTCCATAACACAGTCATCGACGGATTCATCACACAAGCCATAATCCAATCCACTCACTTAACCGGTAAATTAGCAGCTTCTAATGTATCCTTTAAAAAATCCCATCTTACCCGATCATAGGCTTTCTCTAAGTCTAGCTTCAATAGCATCCATCCTTTGCGTCCCTTCTTCCTACGCATAGAATGCACCGCTTCTTGCACAATAATAATATTATCTGTGCTCAACCTTCCAGGAATAAAACTCGACTGCGCCTTTCCTATAAGTTTCAGCATTAACACCTGTAATCTCATCATTAGCATCTTAGTAATTGTCTTAAATAACACATTACATAGGCTAATAGGACGAAATTGTGAGATACGTTCTGGCTTCGTTACTTTTGGTATCAGCACTACAAGGACGTCATTAAGACCCGGTGATAACACACCCGTCTCGAAAAAGTCCAACACACACTTTGTTACCGACGGTCCAACCACATTCCAACACTCATGATAAAAAATTGGTTGAAAACCATCTGGTCCCGGAGCCTTAAAACGTCCCATACTTCTTATCGCTCGTAACACATCCTCACCCGTAAAAGCGAGATTAAGATCCGCCAGTTCACCTGGTGATAAATTCACAAAACCATCTTGTGGAAGTACCATAGAGTTCTCCACAACATCACTTGAAGAATATATATTCTGATAAAAAGCAACTGCCATACCTTCCAATTCCTCCTTATTCGAAACCCAAACTCCATCATTATTTTGTAACAACGTGATCTTATTCCTTGCGCGCCGAACGATCGTGGAAGTATGAAAAAACGATGTATTTCTGTCTCCCAACTGAACCCATTTTTCTCGAGATTTTTGTAGCCACAACACCTCCTCTTGTTCCGAAATGGAATTAAGTTCAATGCTAAATCGCCATTCTGTCTCAAGCAAAGCGTCAGATACTTGTGAATCCAATATCTCTTGTACGTGCCTAATCTCCGTCAATACCTTCTCCTTCTTTCTTAAAATGTACCCAAAAACCTCTTTATTCCATCGACGCAAAGATACTTGTAAACCTTCTAGTGCTCGTGGAGTCGAGACATTCAAGTTCCAAGCCGACGACAACATACTACTAAAATTCTCATGGCTTAACCAAGCCGCTTCGAAGCGAAATGGTATTCATCGAGGATCACGAGCTAAATCCGGAACAAGCTGAATATGTAACGGAGCATGGTCCGAGGCAAGAAAAGGGAGATGAGTTACTCTTGCCTCAGGCCACTTGAGTCTAGCTTTCCCACAACACAAGGCACGATCAAGTTGTTTCACAACATGATAATTCTCAGACCGACCTCTACGCCATGTAAACCTCGGTCCACTAAACCCCATATCTATCAAAAGAGAATCACTTATCCAACTACCGAACTCAATCGAATCCGCCGACAAACGACCATTCCCTCTCGACCGTTCATCCACTTGAACTATCGTATTAAAATCACCACCTATAAGCAAAGGTTCCCTTATACCATCAATAATTTCTTTCAACTCCATCCATAATCCACTATGCCGAGTAACACTTGGAGCAGCATAGACAACCACAAGATTCAAAACTTCAGAATTCATCGAAATCTGAGCATGAATAAACTGACTAGATGATCTTATAATAGAGACTTCACCTACTTCTTGTCTCCATAAGAGCCATAAGCCACCACTCTGACCTTCCGCATCAACCCGAAACGAATTATCAAAACCAAGCCCGCGACAAATACGTTGAGCATGATCTCCACCCGTATGTGTTTCAAAAATCAGTTTTAAACTTCTTCAAAATATATTGTATAGATCTTCTAAAATTGGGTTTATTCGCCCCCTGGCAATTCCATAGAATTCAATTCATTAATAACATAAATCCAAAGATAAGAACTACCGGGGCAGAACATTAGGCTAACGATACCTCCATTCCCGTCTCCTTCGCGACAAAAGGCAAACTCGCCTCCTCTTGTCCCATATCCAAAACCATATTCGCAACAATAGAATCATTAGGAGCAGCCATTAATGCTTCACTCCCTATATTCCCTCCTACAGTTGAGAATGCACCCCCTTCTCGGATCAAAGGCATAGACTCTACTCGTAATCGTTTACCGGAAACGGAACGCTCCCCTTCCCCTCTAATAGGACCAAAAATTAAACCTCTCCCTGGTTTGTTCAAATGTAACTTAGAACCACCATGATCAGCCTGCTTCTTCATACCAACATCTTTTGGTTTAAGATTTTCTTTTGAACTTGACTTCTCCTTAGCTTTCCTGAAACCTCCTCTATGAACCGAGTTAGCTACATTACCTCCTGCTACAAACACCTTAGGATCGAACTCATTCTCCTTATTAGCACTTGACTTCTCCCTCATCTCCCCAATCATCCCCTTCTCGGCACTCTTCTCTAAACCCGCGAAACGATTCCCCATTAATGGAACATTTGAGACAACTCCCTCATTCCCCTGCTCCACTAACTTCACCGTCACGTTACCTTCCTTATCCTTAGGGATAGAAACCCTACCTCCACTAGTCTCAACTCTACTACCGTGTTGACGAACTAACGTGAATCCATCCTGCTCCACCGTATTAGCACGTTCAACCACACTTGATTCTTGGACCGGTGGATTAGCCGACTTCTCGGCTACAACTTGCTGACATACTTGAATGGAGTGACCATACAAGCCACACCTTGGACAAATATTGGATAAACCTTCATATTGTACAAAGTATCGGTCTCCATTAATCACAATTGTTCCCTTAAGTGGTTCCTTGAGATTAACTTCCACACAAACCCTAGCATATCGAGCTCTTTCAAATTGTAGAGTTGTGAGATCCACCTTCAATGGTTACCCAAGACCCTTACCAATTGTCATCAAGATCGCTTTATGATAGAGATTAACCGGAAT
>OVBE01013969.1:808-12339 GCA_900406425.1 Iberis pinnata | reverse complement strand
TATAAAACCTTTGTCAATACGAACTCAATCTTCGGATCAACGATCCAGGATCCAACAGTATTTAGATGTCAGAAATCTAAAATCTAAAAATATTAAATATATGATATATGTTGATAAAACGTGAGTTTAAATGCAACATCTCGGCATTAAATTATAGTGTGTAAAAGACAAAAACTAAAAACTATTTTTTAGCTAAAAATGTGACTCGGTAAAATGCGAAAATGTATTTTTTCAAAAAAATTGAAAAATATGTTTTATCTTCAAAAAAAAAAAAAAAAAATCTTTTCAACCAAAAATTTAGAAACTTGTTTTTCCAATAAAAACACATAATTCCATTTTGATGTCAAAAATACAAATGTGTATTTTTCGCAAAAATACGAAAAGCACACTAAATCACTAATATGCAAAATCTCTTCCCATCAACAAAATGGAAATATGTTTATCTTTAAAAACACATTATACGGTAAAAATAATAAAATACATTTTTTCGCCAAAGGTTCGAAATGTTTTTTCTATCAAAAAATGTAAAAATATATTTCTCCGCCAAAACGAAAAAATGCAGTTTCTGCTAGAAAAGCGAAAACATGTTCACTTTCCAAAAAAAGCAAACCAACAACGTATAAACATATATTCTGAAAAAAATTGTGAAAACTCGTTTTCTAAAAACAGTGTTTTTAGAAAAATACAAAAACACATTTCCATGTTTTTTTACAGGAAAATACGTTCTCGCGTTTTTGACGAAAAAATGTGTTTTATGTTTTTTTGGGAAAATATATTTTTAGCATTTTTGGTCGAAAATTACGTTTTCAAGTTTTGGGCGCTTTGGGAAGGAAAACACGTCTTTGCATTTTGGCGGAGGAACATGTTTATGTGTTTACTCACCGAAATATGCTTATGCATGTTTGACAGGAAAACGTGTTTTCACGTTTTAAAAAACATATTTTAGGCGAGGAAACGTGTTTTCTCGTTTTTCCGTCGAAAATTAATTTTTGTAGTTTTTAACAAGAAAACATGTTTTCACATTTTATCGAAAAACATACATTTACATTTTTTGGGAAAATATGCTTCCACATTATTGGCAAAATAATGTGTTTTTCGTTTGGCTGAAAATAGATTTCCACATATTTGGCAGAAAATGTGTTTTTACATTATCGTGTGAAAATGTGTTTTCTCATTTTTGCGTGAACATGTGTTTTTTCATTTTTTGTTGAAAAATTCGTTTTCGTAGAAAAATTTGTGTCCATGCTATGGAAAAATGTAGTATCTCAATTTAGCCAAATATATATTGAAAAAAGTATTTAGATAATTTTACAAATACGAATTCAAATACAAGAATGTATAACATCCGGATGCAACATCCAAAATCTATATGTTATATTTGAATGCTGCATCCTTCTACATAAATGAACGAGACCTTAGTCTTTTCTTTTACTCACCATACTATATTAAAATTGGATAGTTTTGTGATTAGTGAACTAATTGAAAAGAGATCGATCTACAAGTGTTCGATCCAACAAAAAACTATTATTGATCGGATTAGATTGTGAGCCTTTTTATTATATGTGCGTGAAATAAGGAAAAACAAAAACAAAAATAAGAACAAATGACATCAAAGGTTTGAAGCGAATTTGAAAAAAAATGATACCAATGTCTTGAAGAATGTATCGTGGATACGAGCTTTACAATGTTAATTTCAAATTTACTACACTCTTATTGATGGGTAATGTAACTTTTCATAGTCCACATCAAAATCTCAACCTTTGTGAAAATATTTAACTACTCTGTTGAATATATCTAGTCCCTAAGGGCATCTCCAAATGACACTTTATATCTTCAAATTTGAAGTTTTCTCTTCTCCAAATGAACACTTCAAAACTTCAAATTTGAAGTGTTACTTTCTCACACTTCAGATTTGAAGTGTGTACTTTCTCACACTTCAAATTTGAAATGTCATATTTTTTACATTTTAGTCCCTAGAGATATTTATTTAATATTTTTAAGTAATATATTAATTATTTTGGTACCAACATTTTTATGATTTAAAAACATATAAATTAAAATTATAATATTAAAATATGAAAAATATAACATACCATTAATATTTATTAAAAACATCAAGCAAATTTAATACAAATAAAGCAATAAAAAAATTACATAACACACAAATTTTACCCAAATAAAAATAGGGTGATTTTTTGAAAATACCATAAACACATACAATTTTATAGAGAATGCCATAATGTGGTTAACTTGTGTCAAATACCAAAAGGGAGTGGTGTCAAGTAGAGAGAAATAAAGAAATCAACCCTTAAAGTTTTTTTGTGTTAAGTTTGCATTTAATGCTGACAAAAAATGACCCTTCTCTTTATCCAGCAGGTAATATCTCATACTAATAGACATTCTCGGTGGACAAATAACAATGATTGTATGTATGCATATAAGTCTATTTGATTTTTAGTGGACGAACATTAGTGTATGTATGGATGTTTATCTAGTGAGTACATGTGGACCAGATCACCTACAGTTATTGCGTATTGCATATAGTCTATGAAGTCAGCGTGGACGAACATTAATGTGTGGTTAAATATTTATGTAGTGAGTCCTGGTGGACCAATAACAATGATTGTATATATGCATATAAGTCTATTGAGTGTTAGTGGACAAACATTAGTGTATGTATACATATAAGTCTATTGAGTGTTAGTGGACGAACATCAGTTAGCATGAGAGACATCGACATCTACTCGGTCGAAGAATGGTTGAAATTATGGACACAAGATGGTCTTGCCCCCGACAAAAAGCGAATTTGGAAATGTTTGTATTATTGTGTAAAAACTCTTATGTAGATACAACCAACCTTTTGTGTGCTTTTGCTAACGAAAATGCATTTTTTGGATTTATGTATATGGTTTGTACCATGTACTGCAGTATTTTGTTCATCTGAAGTGAATCATGTATAATGTATTCCCCATTAAAAGGTGGGCAACTAAGTGTAGTATATGTTTATGTCCATATATATTTGGTGGACAATTAATTGTGGTATTTCCAAACATATTGATCTACCGTTAAAGTTTGTCTATATTGGTGAACGTAACTTACAAATAACGTACAAAAAAATTAACATAAAGTAATAAAACATCAACCGCATTCGTCCACGCAAATGTCTTAGAAAATAAATTTCTTAAAAATGTTGATAGTTTGGGTTAACTGGAAATAATCCTAATAAGTATAAGCAATAACATAAAAAAGAACTAAGGACAACATAGTTAATTAGTGGTGAGGTCACACGGTCAAATGTTGAACAACAAAGGGGAAATATAAGATTTGTCTAGTTGCAGCTAGTGGACAATGGTAACTACCATATTTGAGTGTTAGTGGACGAACAACAGTTGGCATGAGACATCGACATCTACTCGGTCGAAGAATGGTTGTAACAATGGACATAAATTATCTTGCCGCTAGCAACTGAAAAGGATAATGATGTTCCACAACATATAGTGGACAATAATATCAATCCTCGAAAGACAAAGCGCAGATCTGGCAGGTTTATATACTTCTCTACTCTAAAAACCGTCACAATCGATGGAACTTGAACAAGTTTAATCTTATAACCCAAAACGACACTCTAGCTTCCTCTTCCACCACCGAAAATTGCCCAGAAAAGATCTTTACCCATTGATTTCCGATCCAAAATCCTTCCTTCAATATCAACAATCTTCGCATCGATTAAATTATCAACTGATAATCCAAAATTCCTCAACAATCTTCGTCGGAGAAACATTTGAGGAATGAATCGTATGGAGATTGAGAGAATGAAATTAGAGGAAGAGAGAGAGGAGGAAGAGAGAGAAGAAGGAAAAAAGGGGGATATGATAACTCACAAGAAAATTTTCTCTTATCTCGATTTTAGAGAAAAATTTTTTAAAAATATCAACATCACTTATTTATGTTAGACGGATATTATGGTCAAATCTAAAAGTTGAACATGGTATTGTATATAAATTGTGGACAATATGGTATTTCTGTTAGTTTGACCAAAAATTATGCTATTCTATGTAATTGTTTCATAAAAATATCACAACAAACTAATTAATACCCACCTAAATTTGATTCACTACCTCACAAATCATCAAAATATTGCCCAAAAAAAATTGGTGTAACCGGCCCGAAAAAGATTGGTGTAACCGAAGGTTGAGGTTGCTCTTTATTTCTTTTTGTATGATTCTTGCTTGCTCATATCGAATAGACCCACAAGCATTACTATCACTGATATAGACTAAATTTGTTAACAATATTTTATTTTCCGCTTCCATTTCTCTTAACGCTAATCTTTTGCTTGATTTTGTAATTGTAATTGAGTTAATTCTTAATTCTTGTTACTATTTGTTGCACTTTCTTTTAAAAAGTCAACGATTTTTTTATTTGATGAAACCAAAATTTATAATAATTATGTAATTTATATCATAATGTGATGTTTTATTAATAAATATTGCATGTTATAATTAAATGATGAATATTTTATATTTATAAAATCGTATGATGTTAATTAATTGTGAACAAAAATATGGGCCATATTTCAAAATACACACTTCTGACACTTCAAATTTGAAATATTGTCTTTAGAGTAAAACACATAACACTTCAGATTTGAAGTGTTCCTTTGGAGATGTCCTTTTCTCCCTCCAAAATAAAAATCAAACATAATTCATATCCATAGCCTTCCAAGAATAATCTAATACTAAGTCTATGAACACTATTGTAACTCTTNCTTTTTAAAAAAAAAAAAAAAAAACTATTGTAAGAGCCGTATCATATTCGTGACCAATGATCTTTTAAATATAATATAATAATATATCATTTAAAAAATATATTTTATATGAAAATGAAGGAAGAAATAAATTATTTGTGTTTTCAATATATAGTTGTTATATATATATATATATATATACTATAAATTTCTAATTAATCAGCAATGATTAATATCTATTTCATTTCAAATAATATTTAATTAACTTAATAGTTTTGGATAAAGCTGGATTATTTTTTATCACATTAATCTATAGATCACAACATATTGGTGTAGTGATCAAATTTGATACTATCAAAGAGAGAATCACATTCCCTACCAAATGACCAAGTTTGACTTTGGACACTATATGATAACAAGACAGCAGATGTGACAACCATTAAATCATTTGTACCTTGTTTTATATATTTTCTAAATATATATTATTGTAAATTTGTTTAATTACATGGTATGATAATAGTTAAAATATGTTTGGCATAGAGATAATATAACTAATTGTTCATATTTTTTATCTATGATGAATTTTTTAAATTTATTTAATATACTAATAATAAATAATAAAATACTCAACAAATTTAATATTTGTTTTAAAAACCTTTTATTATAGGGTAGATATTATTCAGTTTTGCTAAAATATGTAGTTTAATTGTTTGTATTAATATAATTAATATTTAGCTCGTGGTCAATATTTTAAGGACGTACGTTGTTGATAAAACTTATTCAGCACGGAAATTCAAATGACCTCTAATATCACGGAATTGTTGAGTATGAAAATGGTTAATATTTTAACTTACATAAGAGTATCTAAGCAATGAGACACACACGACACACAATTACGTGTCAACTAATAAAACAGATAAGCACACTTATTATTTTTGAGAAAAGATAAATCAGAATCCAATCTATTTCGATTTTCTTTATCAGACCAGCATTCAAGCTGACATATTGAATTGTGAGAGATGGGACCGCTCATTTATTAAATTTAATTGCGTAGCAAATAAGAAAGTTTCTTTTTCTATCATATTGCCCTATTAATTATGGAGCGAACGATTTAGGAACTCAAATTTCATTAAAAAATATATATATTTTCTCAGTTTTTAAACACTTGATGTTTTAAAATTTTCGCACATATTAATAAAATTAATTTTTAATTTTTTTAATATTTATTCATTAGGTTAATAACACTAAATATTACTCCCTCTGTTTCTGAAAGAAAGATTTTCTAAATTTTAAATTTGTTTTTTAAAGTTAGATTTTTTCATTTTTCTACATAATATTTATTGAAAAAATGTTGATTTCAATAAACATTCATTGAAAATATAAGATGTGTTGAATTACTATTGATTTAAAGTTATGAAAAATTGTTATGTACAAAAATCAATGTATTTATTATCTATAGTTAATACTCCCTCCGTCCCAAATAAATTGATTTTTTAAGTTTAACACACATATTAAGAAACTCATAAATGCAAATATTTTCTAACAATTGTGTATTTAATGATTAATCTACTTTATTGGAACAACATTTATTGTAATATTTTTATTTAGTTTTATCCTCATAGTTGCTTTTAAACCACTTCTTTTTCATTTGTATTTAAGTCATGTAAAATATCTTGGATAGTTTAGGGGCCAATGCGGAAGAGAGTGATGTCTCTCAAAAGCGATTAAGATACAAAATCTTATCGGAATGGATCCGATTAACTGGATTGCGTCGGTGATCTGGTCAAATCCCATATCTGATTGTGAAATTATGATGATTTCGTCGATTTACTGTGGGCACCTTTCCTTTTTTCTTTTTTTATCTGATTTGTTCGATGCTAATGATTCGTATTTCCAAATCTCATCTCTGGTTTAGAGAAAGCTCCAGATCTTTCCATGATCTTCAATTGATATCCCGATTTATTCGTCCGTCTTCAATTTCGACGATTTGGTTAGATTACACGGGATTAATTCCCTTTGATTCAAGCTGGTTATTTAAGATTCTACAGAGAATTGTCTCTGGATATTCGCATATTCTAATTTTTTTTCTTCTCAGTGTCATATTCTGTGAGATTGAAATCAATGGCGTCCCAAAGTTTGTTGATGAAGTATGAAGGTGAACAGGGGAGACCTAAACCATTGAAGGTGAAGGTGATTGATAACTCTTCAATGATCAAGAGTCATGAACGTACGCTTGTTGGCAAGATTTTGAATCCGGCAACACAACTGGGAAAAGTCAAGACTATTCTGACGATGCTTCCTTCAGTGTGGGGATGCCGTGGTCGAGTGAAGGGTTATGAACTCGAAGGAGGAAAATTCCACTTCAAATTTTTGAAAGAAGAGGATTTGAAGCATGTCTTGGCTGATAGACCTTTTCATTTTGATGGCTGGATCGTGCCATTAGAGAGGTGGATCCCAACAATCCGGAGAGACTTCCCTTCTCAAACGATTTTCTGGATTCGTGTGAAAGGAGTTCCCGAAATTTATCGGACTCAAGAAACTCTTGATGCAATTGGGTCTGATGTAGGAGAAATCTTGGAGTATGATGTCTTGGATGGGAGAGTTAAGGTTGTCATGGAGTGCCGGAAACCACTTATATTTTCACGCGAGTTAGAGTTTGATAATGGCGATGTTGTAAGGGTTCGTCTGTTCTATGAAAATTTACATCACTATTGCACGAAGTGTAACTAGATTACACATGAGAAGAAGTATTGCCCTGAGTTGGCCAAGAAGAAACGAGATAAGGCGAAGATGGTTTCTGATGAAAGGTAGGAATATTCTAATCTTCAGTCTCCTTTGCCCAATTGTTTGGGTGAGGATAAAATTATGGAATTGGTCAGCTCGGTGGAAATTGGCACATCACGCACCAATATGAATAGAGTCTCGGTGAAGAGAAATCTTTTTGGTGATGATAAGGTTTCGGACCTGGAGAAGGTTTCAGATCTGGAGATTAAGGGTAATGAGACCAAGAATTGGGTGGCTAAGGCGTTCGGCGGTGTAGAATTACGTTCATCTTCATCGGCGGCAGATGCTAATTCTGGTGCACTGGAGAAGATGGTCACAAAGGAGGTGACTGAAACTGTCGAGCCCAATGCGCTGCTTCTAGGCCCACTGGGTAGGATTGAGGAAAGCCCAACTCCGAAGGCGGCCCATGAATTTTCGGCTAAACAGATTAATGGGGCAATAAATGAAAGGGCTAAGGCGTTGTTAGAAATCCCATTAGTGCAAGATGCGGCCCATCGGTCAAGGCTGGTGGCAAGCCCAGTCGGATCTAATATTGTTGATGCACACTTTGGTGGGTTTCAAAATAATGGGATTTTTTCAGACCAGTTTAGTGATCAAGTGTTTTCACAATTTAGGCCTTTTGACAGCCCAATGCTTGTAAGTCCAGTCCAAAACAAGCAATTTTTGCATGAATCTCCCATGGATAGTACCGAAGTAATTTCTCCACTAAAGGGATTTGTGGGAAAGGCGGTGTTGAAATTGAACAAAACCGATAAAATTTTTGAAAAGGCACTAAACCCGAGGAAAAAGATTGGCCGCAGTCCATTTAAAGGTGCAAGTCTTCAAAGACAAGCGGCTTGTCTAGCAAGTAAGGCAAAGTTGGTCACTGAGTTACCTCCATCACACTCAAAGATGGATCCTGTAGCGGGAAAAAAGTTTGAGGATAGCCAAGTGGTTGAAGGAAAACCACCAGCGGAAGGATAAGATGATACTGAGCTGGAATTGTCAAGGAGCTGGAAGCTTCTTGGCAATACGAAGACTACGAGAGTTTCGGCGAACGTTATTTCCGGGAGTCTTTTTTTTATGGAGACCAAACAACCGCGAGAATTTCTGCAAGATATTCAAGCTCATCTTGGTTATGATTTTTTATTTACTGTAGACCCTATTGGTCGTAGTGGGGGTCTAGCCCTTTTAGCTACATATGCTTTTCAAGTTAATGTTTTATCTTCAAATAAAAATGTAATCGATATTTTGGTTACAGTTGAAAGTAATAAATTCTTTGTCTTGTTTTTTTATGGTGCGCCTATTCTTTCAAACCGTGATCGAGTCTGGGAACAATTGAAACGTATTTCATCAACATGATTTTCTCCTTGGGCTCTAATTGGAGATTTTAATTAAATTTCATATCATAGTGAGAAACAAGGTGGGAACATCAGAAGTGATAGTTCCTTCCTTTATTTTCGTTTGTTGTAACAATATTGTGGGATGATAGACTTTCTTTTTCAGGGAAATAGTCTGTCCTAGGTCGGGCGACGAGGGGCATTAACGATCAAGTGTCGGTTAGATCGGGGTATGGGAAATAAGGATTGGTATGAATTTTTTTCCCATTCTTTTATCGAATATCTAAGTTTTTATGGTTCCGATAATCGACCGGTACTACTGCGGGTTAATAACAAACGTTTTAATGGATCAAAACAATTTCGTTTTGATAAACGTTGGATACTCAAACCAGATTTTGAGAATATTGTCAGAAATGGGTGGCTCGGTGACAATGTTTTAAATGGTGATAGTCTTACAACGAGAGTTAAGGATTGTCGTGGTAGCATCTCACGCTGGCGACACAAATAGGTTGTTAATTCGGGAGAATTAGTCAAGGATCTCAAAACTTAGATTGAAAGGGCACACGCATATGATTCTTACACGCATGAGATTCCGCAGCTGACGGAAGATCTATGTACGGCTATTGCCGCTTAAGAGTTGTATTGGAAACAAAAGAGTCGTATTCAATGGTTGAAGGAAGGGGATAATAATAGGAGTTTCTTTCATGCCTCCACAAAAATGAGGCAAGCACGGAATAGGATTTCAGGAATCCAAAATGATGCGGGAGTGTGGTTGGATCAGGACATCGCAATCGAAAAATAAGCAATTGACTATTTTCAATTTTTGTTTACTACCTCACGGGTTGAAAACATTGACACCGCTTTCGCACCTCTGAAATCAAGAGTCACCTTAGAGATGAATGATCGTCTTATTGGTCCTCTCACGATAGAAGAAGTACGATTGGCTTTGTTCTCAATAGGACCAGAAAAAGCACCAGGTCCAGACAGTATGATAACTTTATTTTACCAACGGTACTGGCACATTGTGGGACCACATTTGACTCATATGATTCAAAACTTTATGTCTAGGGGAATCCTAGAGAGTTCCTTGAATGAGACACATATTTGTCTCATCCCTAAAACGGAGCGTCCTCAAGGAATGAAGGAGTTTAGGCCAATTAGCTTATGTAATGTGAGCTATAAGATTATGTCCAAAGTTCTTTTCCAACAGCTAAGGAAGATTTTGCCCACTCTTATTTCCAAAACTCAATCGGCTTTCGTCTCTGGACGTTCGATTACAGATAACGTTTGTTGGCACAAGAGGCATTTCATGCGTTACGTTCCCATTATAGTTGTTGGAAGGGCTTTATGGCTATTAAAACATATATGAGTAAGGCGTATGATCGAGTGGAATGGAGTTTCCTAAGATCATTGTTATGTAAACTTGGTTTTACAAATACTTGGGTGCACTGGATAATGACATGTGTTACAATGGTTTCGTATAGTGTCCTTTTAAATGGCTCGCCAAAAGAACGAGTTATTCCAACAAAAGGCGTACGACAAGGGGATCCACTTTCACCCTATCTATTCATTTTATGTACGGAGGTTCTTATTGCTAATCTTTGAAAATCCGAGTCGGAAGGTCGATTGAATGGAATCAGGATGGCTCATGCCTGTCCCCCAGTGTCTCATCTCTTATTTGCTTACGATATCCTTTTTTCTGTCGGGCCACTTTATCCCAGTGTCAAGAGGTTGACACAAGTCTCCGGTTGTATGGAGAAGCTTCTGGTCAACGAATAAACTTTGAAAAATCAACAGTTATTTTCGGAAAATCCTTTCTGGTTCAGGATCGGCATCTTTTGAAAACACGCTTAGGTATATATAATAAAGGAGGAAGGGGAAAGTACTTGGGATTACCAGAGAAATTACAAGGACCCAAAGCCCAGGTTTTTGCGTATGTAAGGGAACATATAGATTCCATGATAAATGGTTGGTCCACTCGATTTTTATCAAGAGGGGGAAAAGAGATATTGATAAAGTCGGTGGCTCAGGCTCTACCAACTTATGTAATGTCCTGTTTCTCTCTCCCCATGACTTTGCTATCAAAGTTGACGAGTGCTATTGCTAACTACTGGTGGAGTACTGTTGAATCAAGACTTAATAAATAGTCTTAGGTCTTAGATTATGTGGGTCAAAGCTTAGAAGAATTTCATATATCTTTTTAGAAGTGATTACATGAGTATTTATATGAAGACATAAGGAAAAAACCCTAATTACATTGATTTAACCTAATGGGCCACAAGCTGGACAGCCCAGCTCGTCAGGTCGGCCCATATAGCTTTCATCTTCCTGGGCCCTTCTTCTTCGTCATGTCGGCGTCCAACTGGACCTTGAGCCGAAATGGGCTTTTCAGGGCAGGTGCTAAACCTGGTATCAACAGTTAGTCTCCCCCCCCCCCGAGGTCGGCGATGAAACTTCGAATCGGCGAATGACCTCCTGAATAAAGTGTATTTCNNNNCTTCATAGGCTTTATTGAATCGTCTTCATAGGCTTTATTGAATCGTTGTCGTAGGGGAAAGCTAAAGAGTCGCACCGCTTCAGTTTCTCACGCGCAATCATTACACGCCTTGGTAACCGTCATCTCTTTAGGGTATAAATACCCCCTCGCCACTTCATATCTTCACTTTAAGTTTCAGAATTCC
>OVBE01013967.1:0-12340 GCA_900406425.1 Iberis pinnata | reverse complement strand
ACATTTTATCAACAACATACCGACGATTATGCACGTCGATATCTTCGAATATATCTGTTGGCAACGACTAAAAATGGTTATTTACAAACAGGCAAATTTGTCCGGAAAACTGACGGATTACCAACAGATTAGTGCCCGTCGGTAAATTTTCGTCGGTTTCCATCGGTAAATTCGAGGGATTGTAGCCGTCAATATATAACTATATAATATAAAAAATCATAAACATATTATTATTTATTTGTTAAAATGGAAAATTTTAAATATAATATAAATATATGTTATGTTGGTTTATTTATTAAGATAAATAGTACATAATAATCTAAATTTTATAAACATATTTTAAATTTAATATCTATTAATTCATATTATTTAAAATACAAAATTTTTTAATGATTTTTAAAAACTTTATTATGTTATATATTATATTAATAATTTTTTGAAAATATATTTTCTTAGAAAAAACAAAAAATAAATTTTGTAAATGTAAACAAAAATCTTAAATGAAACGAGAGAAAAGTAGTAGTTGAGAATATTTTGGTAAAATTTTTTAATAGATTATGTGGTCTTTATTTATTTAAATTAATGATATGATATATAAATATTTGTTGATGGCATATCATGTAATTTATTACAAACTTATATTTTTTTAAAATAATAATTTATTACAAACTTAACTTTTTTAAAAAAAAATTTTCCTTTTAATATATAGGAAATTTATTTGTCGTTATCATTCAGATTCTTTTAATAATTTTAATATACATTTTGGTTCACCAATAATTTTAATATACATTTTGGTTCACCTAAAACCCACTTTCATGCATTTCAATGCTCATTGCTTTCAAAATGTCTAAAAAATTACATCATTTCCTAAATAAGTATATTAGTGCGTTCGTAAAGTATCTTTAAGTTCATTATCAAAAAATGTATGTTTAAGTTTCATGGGGTACTTATTTTTTTGAACATGCTACTTGTCTTAGTCACATCTTTACAATTACTTACTATAGTTTTATCCACCCTAGTGTAAATGATCGTACTAAAAAACATATCATAAATAAAAGCTAAAAAAATATTGTAAGTCACTTCACGCTTTATTTTTCTTAATTTCTGCTAAGGTTTATGATTTTTCTCTAGAATTTTTGTCTTCACCTCTTTGGATTTCCTTTCATCTTCATGGATTTTCTCCATCTCTGCCCCTTCTTCTTTACATTCTCCTCCATCTTGGCTTAATCATCATGTCAAAACAACTCGCACTTCGCTCCCGGAGCAGGAGCTCTTCATCTCGTGTTACGGCTAGCACCAGTATCGGGACTCCAAAAGTTTCTAATACGAGATCCAGAGCGGTTGCAGCTCCAAGGATCATGACTTTCACCGAATCTCGATCAACTGCCGCATTTGTGGCACTGATCTGGGAGAAATTCGATTTCCCTTCTGATATCATATTCTTGATATCATATTCTTGATACCTGAATCTGGGCAATTTCCTGACTACCCTCCGCTTGGGTTTCTTACCATCTACGAGATCTTCTTTCGGACATGTGGGTTCTGTTTTCCAGTTCCTGAGTTGTTCCGATATGCGCGTCGTCGGGGAATGACCTTGAGGCAACTGATGCCAAAGGTTATTCGGCATGGAATTTCCTTGATGATACATGCGAGAGAGAATGGGTTTGAACTGGGTTAAGATATGGTGGAGGAGGTTACCCATATCAAAATCGGTGTGAAAGGTGGCTTATTGTACCTTGCAAACAAGCTTAACCAGGGATTTATAATTGAGAAGACGTCCAAAGATGAAACCGATTGGGACAAATTATACTTCTTCTTGGAACTCAACAAATTATCCTTCAGGACCAAGGGTCCTGATGACTTGCAGACCTCGTGGACAAGGGAGATTGGTGTGATCTAGCTTTGATTTAAGCCCCTTTTGCTTTTATTGATTTTCTCTAGCCTGTCATTAAGTCGTCGTTTCTGATTTGTTTGGTTTTGTGTTTTCTAATGTATTTGGTTCGTGTTTATGTTTCAGTCCCACATATGGTTAAAGTTGAGGATTCTTCTGAGGAGTATCTGAGGGATCATGACCTTTTGGAGTTCAACAGACTGAACGATTGGAATACATTTGACGAAGATAGAGTTTCTTGTAGTTGGCTTCCTTAAGAGCCACTATCTGAATCGTCTTCAAGTAAGAATCTGAGTTAATTCCCTTCTGGTTTTGGTTCTGTTTGATTTACCGGATGATCACATGCAGATACTCTGTCTTTGAATCAATCCACCACGATGATGAATCCAAAACCTTGCAGCGAAGTGCGTAAGATCAGGAGCTCCTAGGGGACACTTAGCTCAGCCAAACCAGGGGGTGAGCATGAGATGCAAGCGCCTATGGAAAGTACCCAGATGGACGCAGACACGATCGAGGTTTCTGACTCGTCATCTGGCGACTTGATATTACTCGTTTTAATGAATAATAGTGGGCATTTATGTTTGCTATTTTGCATTATACCGAGTGTTTTCATTGCATATTTGGCAGAATTTCAGTATTCTAGGTTTTTCGGTCGAATCAGAGCAAAACGATGCATTTCAGAAGTTTTCAGAAGATTTTAGATGTTCCAGACAGAAGTGCACGATCGATCAAATGCTTCTGGAAAAATCCGGAGATGAAGATCGATCGGGCAAAGAAGGAGATTCGAGCAAAAAATTGAGATGCTCGATCGAGCAACACTATGCTCGATCGAGCACATCCTCCGAACAAGAAGTGAAGTTTTCCAAATCTGCAAATCAAGTCCTCAAACCTATCCAAGTTTTCCTTATTTATTATTTTACTTTTTTAGCCTATACATACAATGTGTTTTAGGCCTTTAGAACTTAAGCTTTATTTTATTTCTGAGAGAATTACTGAAGGAGAAGAGATTCTGAAACTCCGTATTTGGGAGAAGATTTTTGAACCCTTTTTATATATCTATATCTAATTTAAATATGTGTTCTTCTTTGATATTGAATTGTGTTTTCATGCCATTGTCTGAGTAGTTCCATAGTTAGGCTTTAGAATTTCCCAGGAAAATCAGGGTTTGATTGTTAGATTTTTCATAAGGGGATAATAATTGTTAGGTTCTTAGTTTAGCCTTGTTATTAATGCATGAATTAGTTTGGCCAATTAGTTCATTGATATTAGGTAAGGGATTTGGTTTAGGAATCTGACCTAGTCTAGATGAATAAGTGACTCTGCTTGCGGGAGTATTGTCTTGGTTGCTTATGAACAATTAAATATGATCATTAATGCATGTTATGTTATTTGAAAGACGGCGGGAGTTTGTCTCTGATATTTTGAGCACAGGGTATAATACTCCGGGAGGAGGTTATTCCATATATGTCTTTCATGTTGAGAAATATTTTCAAAGAAAATCCATGCAGAATAAATTAACTTTCAATCCTGATTACCTGTGGTTTCCCTGATGTCTGACGCTTTTATTTTATAAGTTTAAATCGTTTTAATTTACCGTTTTGATCACTATCAATCTCATTATTCTCGCTTTAGCTAGATTTGAAACAGAAACTTAACGTGTACTATTCTGGTCTCTGTGGATTTGATACCCTATCTATGCTACATTGAACTGTTCTCTGCAGTAATAGTTTAGATGCTAGAACTATGAGAATTTTGTCGCCGTTGTCGGGGACCAATAGTGCCTTTTTAAGTTTTTTTAAGGATCTCGTCTAAAGTTTTTATTTTCAGTATTCATCTCGTTCCTTTTTGCTTGTTTTTGTTTTACAGGTGTATGATCAGAAGATCTCACAAATCCTCTGAATTGCTAAGCCTCAGTAACTCGGAACTTGTAAGAAAAAAACGTTCAAACCGGAAGATCAAGAAAAACGAAAGCTCATCTAGTCAAATGGCTGGGAACGTTGATCTAGTCATTCCAGATGGACCCCAAGGTCAAAACGATCCACCAGTTCTTGGACTCAATCAACTCATTAACCAAGGGCAAGGTGGTGGTAATGGCAATCCAGTGCCACAAGGCCAAGAAGGAGCTAACAACAACCAAGCTCCTCCACGGAATCCAAATGCTCAAAACGTAGATGCAAAGAACTTTATCTTGTATGGAGAACCGGAGAGAGTTAATCAGCTCAATGCTCATCTCAATGCTCAAAACCATCCTCTAGTTGGTTCATACAACAATCCTCAAGATCAATATGCTAATAGGAATCCCATCCAGCCCTCTCGACCTCAGCGAAGGGAATATCAATTTCTTATTTTGCTTGTTCAAATGATTCGTAACAACCAATTTAGTGGTTTACCTAATGAGCATCCAATGAATCATATTGACGTCTTTGAGGACATCTACAGCACTATCAAACTCAATGGAGTAAGCAGCAATTTCATGCACTGCAGTTTGTTTAGTCATTCCTTAGCTGAAAAAGCACCTCGCTGGTTGAATTCTCTACTTGCACGATCTATAATAACCTGGGATGACTGCAAAGCCTGGTTTATTAGTCAGTTCTTCACTACTACTAGGACTAATGCCTTAAGGAACAAGATCTCTGCTTTTGCTCAAACTCCTATAGAATCATTCTATGAATCTTGGGAACGACTCAAAGAGCTGCTTTGTGATTGTCCACATCACGGTTTTTCAGATGTAAATCTCCTCAATACCTTTTATAGAGGGATTGAATATAAGTATCAGTTTTCCTTAGATACAGCAAGCGATGGAGATTTCATGCCGAAACCCATACCTGATGCATATCGTTTGATAGAGAATCTAGCAGCTAGTAATAGCAATCATTGCCCAGAGATTGATCGCCGAACAAAAGTTCCGGTAATAGCTGCTAACTCAGAGATCTCAGAGCTGAAAGGAGAATTCTCATAGATGAAAGGACTAATCAATCAGCTTCTAAAAGGTCAAACTCAGAAACAGGTTAGTGTTGTGGATGATTCTCAAGTTAATTGCTTTGCGGTTCAAGAAATGAACACTGGTGAAGTTGAGAAGGAAATGAGTTACATCAATGCTCAAGGTCAAAGGGTGTATAATCAAGGTTATAATCAAGGTTTTAACAAGACTCATCCCAACTTGTCTTGGAGAAGAACCAATGTTGAGAACCCCCAAGATCAACACTATCCACAGCAGCAAAAATCCTTTGTGCCGAATTCTAATTCATGCGGTTTTCCACAAAACTCTCAGCCTGTATTCCAACAAGCCCAACCTCAACCAAATAATTCAGTAGAGATGATGTTTAAGAAATTGCTGGAAGGACAACAACAGTTCCAAACATTGATCCAAGGAGAAGTGAAGGAGCTAAATCAAAAGTTTGATGCATTATCAACTCATGTGAAGCAATTGGATGTGCAAGTTGCTCAGACTTCTGAAGCTGTGAAAAGACAAGCTGGTGTCTTTCCTGAGAAAGTTGAAGAGAATCAAAAACGGTATTGCAAGACTTTGGTGAGTAATTCATAAGAAGAAGCTGAGAATTTTGGAGAAGATGCATATTTTAAAAGTCTGGAAATTGATGCAGAGTGTTTTGCTCAATCGAGCAAATCACTTCTGGAGGAACAGATCGATCGGGCATCATCAGCCCGATCGAGCGAAAATATGAAAAAATTCCAGAGACTTTTGCTCGATCTAGCACACCTTGTGCCCGATCGAGCAGTTTCGTCGGACCCGATACAGAGTGTTTTGCTCGATCGAGCAACACTTACCCGATCGAGCAGAACCTCCTGGAACCAAAAATTGCAGAAATCTCCTATAAGCCCAAGATCCCTTATCTGGTACCCTATACTAAGCCTAGATCAGATTTTAAAGTTGATGAGATGATTGGAAAGCCACCTAATCCACTTAGGAAGCTTCACAAGATACAAAATCTAGGGAAATTCTTAGTTCCTTGTTCGATCAATGGAGTGGAATTCATAGATTCTCTTTGTGATACTGGAGCTAATGTGAGCGTCATGTCCATGACTGTTGCAAAATAGTTAAGATTATCAGGTATCCAACCATCTCATATGAATTTCACACTCGCTAACGATTCTACTGTCCCTTCTAGTGGTTTTATCCCGGACCTCTTGGTACAAGTTGGTGATTGCCTCGTCCCTGTTAATAAACAGGATTTTATGGTTTCCTATCTAGCAAGTAATCCTAGACTACTTGAATGTCGATGTAGTACTTAGGTTCAAATTCAGTTCGGGATGCAATTAACTCATTAATTCTATTGGAATCACGTTCAGTCTAAGCAATTCAAAGTTTGTTGTAATTATCGATTAAAATATGCAAGTATTGAAAACCGAAGAAGGATTAAGCTAAAAACGATAATAAAGATTAAACGAAGAATGCAATGATAAAAAGCTAAACAAACGAGCTAAGGTAATCGACTCGGGTGATCAGACAGTTTCCTAAGACGCTCAATGCTAACACATAACAGCTAATCCTTGGTCTAAAATTCCCACTAATAGACTAATCCACTCTCGTGGTACTAATCTTTTTCCTAATCATGCGACTAATACAATCTCTTAACTAATCAACAAAGTTAAGAAAAATTAAGCTCTAATCTATGACGAACCACTAAACTAACTAACACAATCTCTTGGCTAGGCCTCATTTAGCATTCAATTTCTGGTTCGAGAATTTTATCGGACACCTTTCGGGCGCAATTCATCCTAAGGTCTACACTTGAGGGATCAATTCAACTATAGCATTAAGAACATAAATTGAATGAGGATTTAAGGATCATACGACCTAAACATCTAATCACCCTAATCTACCTAGCCCATTTATTTATTAGAACTACTCACTATTCATGACGAAAACACAAATTCCAAAAATATAATTATGTTTAACCATGAAATAAATCAAACAAAACAAGGTATTAAACAAGAAATCAAATAAGAAAATAAAATTAAACCTCAAATCGAATCAAAGGTTTACAGAGAGTTTTTGATAAAAAGTTGGATAATGAAAACTAGGTTTTACAAAGTGTTTAAAACAATTCTAATGTGCCATTTTTAGTCGATATCGACCAGATTGTCCGGTACAAACTGCCGGTACTATTCACATGAAATCGATATCGGCTATTTCAACCGGTACACACTGGTCGATACAGCTGTATCGGACCAGGTGTACCGGCCAAGAGTGCCTGGTATGCTTCCTTTGAACTTGGTATCGGTTGGCTTCAACCGACACACCTCAACGGATATAGGTGTATCGGTTGAAGCATATCGGCCATATCTACTTAGGACTTGTATCGGCCTGATCCTACCAATACAAGTGGCCGGTACTTCTGTCCTTTTTGCACCTTTTGACTCTTTTCTTCTTGGTTTGACTCCAATTCAGCTCCATACACCTTAGGCCCCTGAAATATGCAATAGAATGAAAAATGCAACCTAAACTAATCTAAATGAAAGTGAAACTAACTAAAATGAGAACTAATTCAATGCCGAATTTGGTTAAAACGCAATACATCAACTCCCCCAAACTTGTCCTTTGCTTGTCCTCAAGCAAACTGCAAAGGAAAATAAGAAAGAGAGGTTTGAAAGTGAAAATCTAAGAACTAAAGTATGCTTCTAGAATAGGTGAAATCATTGTCCAAGTTACTAGTTCTAAAGTGCGAACCAATCTAGTTCTACTTAAAAATCTTAGCCTTACTCATCACAACTTAATCGAGATCAATCCTAACTTCCACATGCATTCAAATCCATTCATCTTTTTAACATTCATTTACACAGGAGCCGTGAATCAAACTATGCACAATCAATGAACTTATTTGGTTTAGGGATTCAGTTAAGAGAAAAAAATGATCTGTCTTTGCCGCAGTTGTTTTTTTCAATTCAAAACAAGGATCACTTATAAAGGAAAAGAGCTTTAGTAGAACGCTAAATGTGAGAACACTTGGATATATACAAGAATAGAATTTCATATACCCAATACCCAAAAGCTCAAAGCTTTGCATAAAGAACATGGAGAAGAATCCTAATCTACCCTTTAACCGCAAAAATAGCCATCCTAGTTGTATACCATTTTCCATTTAAAATCTTGTCGATCATCAACTTAGAAGGATGATTTACTACTTTTCCTAACCTAGCAGATTGGTTGTTCTACTAACTCTTAGGGCTTAAGGCTTTTTTTTTCTTTTCTTTTCTTTTCTTTATTTTTTATTTTTTCTTAATCGCTTTTGCACCGAGCCATACCCTTCATTCACTTTTTCTTTTCTTTTCCCAATCCCTTACTAAGCAAATCCAATTCATTTTTAGTTCTTTGATCTCCTCCTAAGCTTCATAAAACATTCTTTTTCTCCTTTTCAACCATGATCAAACCGGCAATCTAAATCGTAAATAACCCAATTCATTCCCGATCGCATTCCTAACGTAAACCTATCTAGTCCAAAAGTCGTGAACTAGAACTACATGAAATCCAATCCTTGTCAGTTCAAACCTAACACCTTCTACCAAGCTCTTTTAATAAAAGTCCTACCACTCAAAAATCGATTTATGGCTTGAAAGAAGGTTGGTTTAAGGCGGGGAAACTACTTGGACTAACAAGAGTGGTAAAAATGGAATAAGATAGTCCAAGTATGTATATTCTATCCAGAAATCCATATCTAATGCATAGACATGATAATTAGTAATTAAATTAAGGTTCTAATAGATAGAGATGAATTTCAAATCAAAGCATGCTTCCGAAAGGCAAAGATCATACAATTCGATATTCTAAGAAAGGTTCAATCTTAGTTCGGATTCGACTAGCTAGCAATAGACAACTAATAACTTGGGCAATGAATCCAACTAGCAAAGAAGCATACTTACAAGGCATTTTCATCACAAATTTCCTATGTATATGATGCAACCTTAACAAAATGAGACTAAATGCATATTTTTTTGAAATTTTTAAATTTTTTGATTTTTTTGGATTTTTGAAAACTTTAACTATTTGGAATGCAAATGATGCATGATAAGAAGAGAAATCAAAACTATATTAGCTACGGTTCCTCCTCCAAACTTAAATCACATGGTCCCTGTGTGTAATAAAAGCCGGAGAAAGGGACAAAGAGAAAAAGAAAAAAAACTAAATGCAATATATACAAAAGGTAACAGGTGTACCTAATAATGTCCAGAGCCGTTGTTGTTCCCGTAATCGTCCGAATAGAAGGTAGGGGACTCATTGTCCGAAGTAGGTGGAGGAGGTTGGCGCTTATGCCGCTTCTGGTGTGGATGTGGGCGTGATGGAGGACGCATGGGATGCGTCTCACTCTCGGATGGTTGTGTGCCGGTGGAAGATCCTTCTTCACGAACTGCCAAGTCCAAACGCTGAGGTCCTTGATGGTCGGCAGTGTTGTGGGAGCCACAACTCGCACAACTAAATTCTTTCTTGACCAACTTCTTCAAGCTTTGAAGCTCGACAACCACTTTCTTCAAAGTACGGTCTTGGTACTTGCTTCAACGACTCAAATTATGATGAGCCGAATAAATGTCCCTTAAAGGACCCGGTTGGAGCGGGTGGTTAGGGAACGGCGTGTAATAGCGACCATGACCATAAACGAGTCCTTCCTCCCATTCATGGGTTGGAAGATGATGAGGGGGACTTGGAGCTCTAGTTTCTCTCTTCCTTGTAACAGTGATTGGGTCTAGTGGCGGCCCAGCAGCCGAATCATAATAGTCCCATGGTGCCGATTGAAACCTTATGTTATCCCGGTTGTTCGCCAAGCGAGTGATCTGTTGGTTAGGTAGCAAACCTGTTCGGACTTCCCCATGCCTCGGGTAGTACCTATAGGCGAACTTATCCTTATGCTTCCCAGCCAAGAATACAAGACGGTTGAGATAGTGCACATCCATCAGCTTTGGTTCCTCACTCGTGGGTTCACATTTAAGCTTGTACCTCTTGAATATTGGCGTGATCAACCCACCGATAGTTAACTGAGTTTTCTTATCTTTACATTTGCACGCCCATTCTTGAATCTCCAGCAAAATGACTCAAGAAAAGCTTCAATGGACTTGGGCGATCCTCCTCCAAAGTTGCAAAGTAATTCTCTTCCCGGTAATAGTTCTCCACGAACTTAGCAATCATGAACTTCATAAACTAAAATTCGCCATCAAGAATGGAACCCACTTCTTTTCTAGCATACATAGAGTGGACAAGGATCTTGTGCACATACCGCACCACAGGATGGCGGATATCCGCACTCTTTGTTCTTCCGGTAAAGAACTTCTCTTAACCAAGTGTTCACTAGCAAAGGTTGGTCTCTTCTTGGACCTTGACACACGTCCGTCTTCCTTTTACCGAGAACCCATAAATCTCCTCAAGCTGTCCAAAAGTGTAGCGATGTTGTCGTTGTCTCCAACCCAAGAACTTTATCCATTGGTTACGCCAGTCAACCTCCAGCGAGGCTAAGGACAAACAAGTGTTGTGCTTGTAACCCTCAAACTTCATCCCTAGCATTTTCTCAATACCCATGCCCTTCATAATTTGACGGACATCGTTCTCAATATCCAAAGTGAATAGAGTGTCAACATCAGGAAAGTGGGTTGAGACAAACTTCATCTTCATTAACCGATCGAATCTATCCTTGATAGATGGTTCTTTCGTTCCACCTTCTCAACAAGCTCTCTTTTTGGTAAGTGGTGGGCCGAACTCATGAGGTTCTTCTTCTTCAGAAACTGACTCAAGCTCTTCTTCGTCATGCTCGGGCATTTCCTCGTCTTATGAGTCTTCGTAAATGGGTTGGCATGGAAGAGTGCTTGCAGCAAGGTCATCCCAAAATGTTTTGGATTGATCCCGAATTACCGGTTCACCGGTGCTTCTCACAATGGGTGGTACCGATTTGTCCACTTTCTTCGTTGGTTTAGCGATCTTTTTCCCTTTTTCTTTCAGAGTATACTGTCGAGTCGACATAATGTACCTATAAAATCATCAAAAGAGACTTAGCTTCCATAAATTGGTGTTTAAACCAAGACATAAACAACCATTCTCAATTCTAGTCTTTTGACAATCCATAGCAAATGAACATATCATTACAAACCATCTTCAACTCAAATTCATATGTAAATTCATAAACTTTACAAGTTAGAAAATCAATGAATTAATGGTGTAAAACTCTTGAATATCAATCTAGAAACCACAATCAAACAATTCCCCCAAACTTTTTCTATAACAATTCGCAAGAATCCTAAGTTCAAAATCCTAAAATTTTGTCAAATTAGAGAACAATGAACAACCAAAATCATCAAACATCCATTACCCAATGATAATCTAAACCTAAAAAGGCAAAATCATCCATAAATCATGAGAAAAGTGGGTTTTCTCTCTTGGGTGAATAGAGAATCCGAAAATTGGGGTTCAGAATCATACTTTAGCTTGAATGAGAGGGAAAGGAGAAGGGATTACTCTAGAGCTAGTGAAACTCGAATCAAAATCCAAGGAATTCCAAGAAAAACGAGTTGAACCTAAGAAAACTTGAAGATTTTTGGGAGTTTTGTCTCTTAAAGTGTGTTTGTCGATGGAAAAGAGGAGAAGATAGGTGAGGGGTCTTAAAAATCGGACATAAACCGGTTTAAACCGAAAAAAATTTGAATGAAGATCGAAAATTGCAAAAAACCGGCCCGTATCGGTCACGTGTATCGGTCGGTATGACCAATTAAAATTGTATCGACCGATACAGGCTGGTACCTACCTGCCGATACAGTCGTATCGGTATGTGTGTATCGGTCTCGGTCCCGGTATAAAATCCTCATGGCTTATATCGGGTCCTGTTGACCGATGCAAGTGGCCCGATACAGGTGTATCGGCACAAGGTATCAGTGCATCAAGTCCGGTCCTTTTTCCTCACATTTGGTATCGGTTGGCCAAACCGGTACATAGGTGCCGATACAAGTGTATCGGCCATAATGTATCGGTTGGTCTGGGCGATACACTCCTCCTACTTTGTTTTCTTCATCCTTTATGCTTGTATAGTCCAAACGAGCCAAATACCTGCTTCTAAACACTCACCAAAGCATGAAATAGAGGCAAATCACTCAAAAACATTATTAAAAACATAAAATAAAGTAAAATAAAGGATATGTACAAAAGGATAACATGAGACTGCCTCTCAAGTGCGCTTGTTTAAATTCACTAAGATTGACTTTCCGTTGCCTATGCTTGCGGTGGTTCAGAAAGAGACACCGAATCTCTTTCGTTGACGACTTCATTCGCTAAGTAACGCTNCCGTTGCCTATGCTTGCGGTGGTTCAGAAAGAGACACCGAATCTCTTTCGTTGACGACTTCATTCGCTAAGTAACGCTTCACTCTTTGTCCATTGACGGTAAATTCCTTCCCGTCTTTGCCACTTAGCACTATCGCTCCATAAGGACGAATGTCCTTAATCTTGAAAGGCCCTGAC